>PVJH01018082.1:0-46227 GCA_004026705.1 Nesogale talazaci | reverse complement strand
TAGTTTTTTGTTATATTGCATATAGTTAATATGTAAATAAAAATTTAAAGAAATAATGAGGGGTACACAAAACTAATTATGACTAAGAAAGAGTTATAATTTTAAATAATACCTGGAAAAAAAAAACAACTAGCCTATTATATGATATTTCCATATTAATTCTTGAGTGGGTTCCTCACATGCAATATTTGTTGCTTCTATGTGAGCATCATTGGCTGTGTGATTTATCCTTAAAAATCTTTCACAGTGGAATCGGATTGTATTCCTTTAGAGGCAAGCCAAAAACTAGACAATAGTCTTTGTGTTTGGAGACTTCTAGTCTCTGAACATTTCCATCCTTGGAAATCCCTATTCCACTTCTGCTGAATTTATGAAAATTTTTCTGACTATATTTTGAACAGGATTAAAAATGCTAAAGATGTAGTGCTTCAATAAGGACAGCCTCTTCCCAGAAATGTCTGCAGTTGGCCTCTCTCTGGTCCTGATCGCTTAGTTACGTGACTCCTTGGTTCCTATCCTGCTCAGGCAATGCTACATAGTCCTTATAAGATGGCCTTCAAATGATTCATGGTCATTAATGCAGTTATAGCTGTGTTAAAATTCAATATTTTTATTTTCTTCTGTCTTTTGAATTTTCTGTATTATGTTGTTGCTACAAGTTATTTTTTGATGTGTGTGTGCATAACTTTTCTTTTAGGAAATCCAGGATAGGTAAGTCTATAGATATAGTAACTAGATTGATAGTTTTTAGAGTTATGGAAGAGGACACTAGGGTTAAACAGAAAGTTAATTATAATGAGTGCAAGAATGAAGAAAATATTCTAAAACTGATTATAGTGATAATTGTACAAATATTTAAAATATATTAAACCATTAGGTTGTATTATATATTAATTGTATGTATCACATTTTAAATGAATATCACTGAAAACAACAGAAAAATAGACAATAAAAACATATGAGACAAAGTCTTACCGTCTTTACTTTAGTGAGCGTTCTGCTGTTTTTCTCCCAAGTCCGAGGTGTTTGTTACTTTGGAGGTCCACACTATTCTTCACCAGAACCATGATTCAAATGCATCAATTCTTTCTTAGTCTTCCTTATTCAATGTCCAACTTTCCCACACATGACTAACCTTAGACCTCAAAGTGAATCCTTCCTGTCTGGCACTCTAAAGAGGTCTGGAGCAGCAGGTTATCCCTAGGTAATGCACCACTTGATTTTTTCACTGCTGCTTCCAGGAGAATTGATCTTGAATCCAAGCAAGATGAAGCTTTGATAGCTTCAACCTTTTTTATGATGCTTTCTGTTGGAATCGCTGTGGGGATTTTGGTTTTTTTCACAGGAAGTTGTAATTCATACTGAAGACTACAACCCTTGATTGTATTCCGCGAATGTTTTAAGTCCTCCTCACTCTTTTTTTGGGGGGTGGGGTGGGGTGGGGAGAGGACATCATTGCCCTCTGCTGGGAGTGGGAGGCCCAACTTTGCTCCTGGAGAGCTACTGCTGGATTTGAACTGCCAACCCAGTGGGTCACAGTCCCACACTCAACCACTAGACCCCCTCCTCACCCTTAACAAGCAAGGATATGTCATCTTCATCTCACAGGTTGTTAATAAGCCTTCCTGCAAAACTGATGCTTCATTTTTCTTCATATAGTCCTATTTCTCAGATGATTGGCTTAGCATCAGATTGAATAAATATTTTATAAATAATACAACCCTGACACACCCCATCTCCAATGTCCAGCCATGCAGTATTTTCTTGGTGCATCTGAATGACTGCTTCTTGAGTAATATAAAGGTTCCAAAAGAACAAAACGACGAGCTCCAGATTTCCCCCTTTTCCTCAGGGTCTTCCATTGTGTGTTATTAGCCAGAGGGGAGCAGTGTTGCAGTGCATTAGAAATCTAACTCCATTCATAACATTTTTAATTTTAATTTTTCATACAAATATTTTCTACACATCTAGTCAAAATGACAAACTGAGCACATGCATGTAGATCTGCTTTTTCTTAGATAACCCTTTTTTAAGATTATATACCCATCCTTTCAACTAGAGCATATACCCTTCAAGTAGAGTATATAACTTCATGTATGAAAAACCATAGATAAACCCAGCAAGAATAAGCACTCTATGTAAGAAATAGGTGTGTGTGTGTATATATATACACATATACATACACATAGGCATGCATCTATATATGCTTTAGGTGCTGAAACTTTAAACTAATTTTAAAGAGACAATAACTTTTAAAGTTATTAATTCTATAGTAAAATAAAATATAGGAAAGAGTACACCAGCAGTGAGATCTCTGCATACTATTAAGACACAAGGAACATTTAAGTGAATGGTGGCATGAAATTTATAAGGGCCAAAGAATCTAGCACTCTGAAACAAATTAAGTTGCAATAAACATGGGGGTTAAAATAATATTTATACTAAATAAAGAGCACAAGCACATATATTGACCTATTTTCGAACTCTCAGTTGACCACACTGTTCAATATTACAACCAGCAATGAGAAACAAGTCTAGATAACTACCCTGAGAAAAGTATACATTAAACAGAACAAGGTATTAAAAAACTTTTAGAATATATATGCACAGCAATGCCCCAAATGAGATCACTAGGCAATCTGAAAAACAATCTTAAAATAAGTATGCCCCAAGAGAACTGAAATAGACTTCATTAGAAGAGAAAATTACAAAAAAAAGGAAGGGAAAGAAGATATGATATATAAACAAAAAATTATCCCATGTTAAATATAGTTATTTAAATAAGACTCTTTAGAACTCAAAATGTACAGTGAGTCTCATGAATAATACAACAAATATTAAACCTGATATTCTCTAAAATTTTGCAGAAAGACATACAGAATGGAAAGTATATAAATTAATCTAAGAATTGAGGAAAAACAGTAGAAATTCAGATGAGAAGAAATATCTATATAATTTCCAGAAAATTCATAATAACAATGTAAACCTTCAAATTAAAAGATCCTGGAGTCTAAATGATAATTTTTTTTAATGTGAAAGGAAGCACACAGGTCCCAGATAATGGTATGGCATGAGACTTGCACCATCAGAAGAAGCAAAAGCACAATCGGTATGCATGTTCTGTGTTGTTCATGTTGTCAGAGCCTCTAAAAAGCATTCCAATGATGACCGTTAGTTAACTAGTAACCTTTCGCTAACTGATCCTGGACCATCCACACAATCATTGTGATGTCTGAGCCTGTTATTGCAGTTACTAAATCAATCTACCTCCTCGCAGCTCTTCCTCCTTTTAGCTGCCTTATATTATGCCAAATGTGATGCCCTTAGCAGCATTTCTAACGTATATCAGATAAAGTCTAGCCATCCACAAGAAAATACATAAATATGGAAGAATATGGATAGTTCCATGAAGTACCTGGAAACAGACAAATCAATTTAGGAAGAAGTGCAGCCAAAAAACACCCTTAGTGGATGGCCTTTTTGGTTTCGTTTTTAAGATTACTGGCCGAAAATATGGATTGAGTTAGAATAATGAGGGAAAACAACCTGTAAGCACTTATTTCCTGATTTTAAACCATGCACTATTCACTAGTTCTGTTCCTAAAACTGACTTTTAGTTCAAATACCTATTCTATTTAAGCAAAAGGAAGTACTCTCAAGTTTCTGTCTTCTTAATGTGATCTTTAGTTTGTTATGATTCACAGTCAATTGCCTTTGCAAAATCAATAAAATACTAGTGCACAAGTATCTTTCTTGTACTTTTTAATTTTTATCTCAATAATCATTCCCCTTGTGCCATGTCCTCCTTTTATTTCTATCTGAATTGCTCTCAGGCTTCTTTCAATATATTTCTGCAACTGCTGTTGAACGGCTTCCGCAAAATTTTACTTCCATGTGATATTAATGATATTGTTCAATAATTTCTGCATTCTGTTGGGCCAACTTTCTTAGGAATGGACTGAAATATGAAACTCTTCCAATTGTATGGCAGGTAGCAGTCTTCCAATTTTCTTAACATAAAAGAACCAGTGC
The DNA here is from genome assembly GCA_004026705.1 of Nesogale talazaci. Taxonomy (NCBI): domain Eukaryota; kingdom Metazoa; phylum Chordata; class Mammalia; order Afrosoricida; family Tenrecidae; genus Nesogale; species Nesogale talazaci. The sequence goes on along the minus strand of PVJH01018082.1, from coordinate 42,195 downwards.
TTTCGATGCTTCATCAGCATTATAATACTTTCATTTGGAGTTCTGCTAGTCTGGAGGATTGTTTTATGTTAATTCATTAGGTTAAGCCTATACTTTGTTCTTTAGTACCATTGGTTCTTGGTCACATGATACCTCTTGAAATGATTATGTGTTTACTAGTTCTTTTCAAGAGAGTGACTCTGTATTCCTTCCATCTTCTTTTGATGCTTGCTTGATTATTCAATGCTTTTCTCATAGAATATCTCAAAATTTTAGCTTGAGATTGAAATTTTTCTTAAGTTTTTCTGCCAGAGGGTTCTTAAGGATGTTTGTCCTTTATGGCTTTCTCACTTCCCCAGCTTCCACCCCATTTAATTATCGTGCTTTTTCTTCACCATTTCTTCTATTTGCCTTAGTCCCTCTGTGTTCAAAAGCAAGTTTCAGATATCATCTATTACATTCTTTGATATTGTCTTTATTTCTTGTCTTTTTAAGGATCTGTAGCTTCCTTGATGGCATAACACAACTTATCATGCTTTCTGTATAACTGTTCATTGAGGTTAATGTATTCTTAAGATGTCCTTACAACTAATGTGAGGTATACTAATGGTCCCTTTTTCTCTTTTATGGACTTGTTATATCAACTTGAACTTAGATATGAACAATCAATGGTCTGCTCCCCAGTCAATCCTTCAAGTTGGTGCTTCAAATTTGAGTTTTGAGTTCTCCATTATCTTTTTCTACAGATGTAGTCATTTGATTTTTTGATTAATTGTTTATGTTGTTGAAAATTATACTGGCAACAAAGTAGTGGTTGGCCTTTCAAAATTTTATCATGCTATCACCCAGACAACATTTTCCAACTGCCAACCTTCCTTTCCGCTCCCAAGTCAATTTTTGCTTTGCAAATACTAAAGCATCTCAATTGCATATTTAATTAATTTCAGACAGGGTAAATTGATGAGTCTTCAATTTCTTCTTTAGTGGTTGAGTTGTTGCTAAGTACATTTGAATAGTGGTTGTACTAACTGTATTTCCGTATACAAGGTATTGTCAAACCACAGATAGCATTATATATTGAGATAGCTTCCTTTTGATAATGAATTTTACACCATCTATCTTAAAAGTTCCATTTAAATAATGGCAAATAATCTATAGCACTATATCTGACAATGTCCCCCCTAGTACCCAAGAGGATTTTAGTTGATAATTTTTCAGGAGTGTACATGAGAGGCCAGCTGATTGTCTGATTCACACTGGCTAATGCTCATCTGTTTCAGCTCTCTAGGGTATTCCTAGGATAGCGATGCTTGTCTTCTTAGTGATTTGTTGATGCTATTTACAAATTTGGAATCAGGATACTAATCCTTAGACAATTCTTACTAATCTTGAAACAATGGCAATACTGTATACGCTTTTACATCTGTCACTTGATTTTTATCTGATTTTTAATGCATCTGATGCTTCCCGAGTGTTTTGCTTTAATGTATTCCAACATGGGATAATAATCTCAAAAGTATGAGGTTTTTGAATCTTACTTAGAGTTATTTTCCAACTCAGCTCCTATTAAGAATTTTCTTTGAAAAATAGATGAAAGTGGAAAATCAGTAACCTAATTATGAAATGTGTCCAACCTCATTAAGTATCTAATAAATTAATAATTATCATTTAACTACTTGTTAAAATTAGTGCTATTAACAAAAATCAATTATGAAATTTAGTCTGACCAATAAGCGTACTCAACTGTCTACTTACCTATACATACATTAATATAATCTTTATATCTATCTTTATAGATGGAAGCTAAAGTTACATCAATTAACTCTCTACTTTGTCAACGCTTATATATTTGTGTGAAAATAGAATGGAAGGATAATAAAGTAAAAATAGAATGGAAGTATTTGGGACCCTGGGGTATGAAGAAGAAGAAGATATATAAGTGTCTGTTAAAGATAATTTCATCTTAGCTCTCATGTAGCTTTGAGCTGCTGACTGCCAGGTCAACAGTGAGAAATCCCCCACAGCTCCAACTGAGAGTGCCACTGTCCCAGAACATCCTGCCCTCCAGAGTTGCTATGAGTGAGAATTGACCCCATGCCAATGAGGGTTTCCTTCCCCTTTGATATCATTCATAATATACAATATTTAGGATTCCTTTTGTATTATTCATAAAATACAGTATTTTAGGAAAGTAATAGTAATCTCTTAAGATAAAACAATCTAGAAATATATGTACTAATTTCAGCAGTGGGTACTTGGAGGATCCCTTGTGGTGCTCTGGGTTTGGCCTGGGAGATGCTCACCACACACCTGGTGGTGCAAACCACCATCCTCTCTGTGGAACAAATCTGGTAGTCTCTGCTTCCCTAAAGCTCTACAGCCTCAGAATCTCTGGTAAGCTTGCTTTCCGGGGAACTGACTCTGAGCTGGGCTTGGTTGTTACAACGATGTTCAAAAGTCCTTCAACATGAAGCTCCTCAAAAAAAACAACAAAGCGTCACTATACAAAATTCACTGTTAATTTTCTATTAAAATTCTGCTTTACTTGACTTATGCAACATATGTATTCTCTATGTAATTACTGTCCCTTTGATAAGTTATGCAAACTTACAGTAAAAAGTCAATACTGAGAACAAGTTTAGAGTAGGCTAACTTAGAATTGCGTTGCTATCCCCTCTACAGTGGGCAGGAAGAGAGACATGGAAAGACAGTTTTGCTTTTTACCCTGAGTATGAACCTATCACAGTTGGTAGTACTTTCTCCTTACACTTTTATACTCAAAAAACAAAACACCTTACGATAGTCACAATAACCATAGAAAGTAGTTGTAGTGTGCTAGCCTCCCTCAGCCCATTCAAGGTCTATTTATACATTGAGAGCTCTTTGGCAGCCCATGAACTACAGATGGGAGATGACTCAGGAGAGTGGGATGAGAAAGAAGTACTACATTTAACTGTGTGTTCACTGATCGCATGGTTCTCTCTCTCCAATGGAAAACAGCAAATAAGTTTCTGGGAGCATAAGCCTGATGTCAGTGAAGTAGGTTCTTCTCAGAAAGTTTTATCTGTCAGTGTAAGGGACAAAAAGTGATCTAGAACTTTTATTTTTCCACTGGAACATCAACTTTTCATTATCTGGGAAGTCAGTCGACCCCCTCTGAGCCCAGTGCTTTCTCCATAATGAAAATTAGACAAATTGATGTTCAGTCAGAAACTAATCTCAAAATGAAATGCGGGTTTTCATTTAAATTCATCTATCAATAGATTACTTAGCTTTAGGGGTTTGAAGATATTGCTATTGTTCTTGTGAATAAGATAGGTATAATAATACCTGGTACACTGTTCAGGCTTTTTGGACAACTAAGAGCTGCCGAAATATTAAGAACATATTTTTATATAGTATGTATTTTGCCTTTATAGCACCACAATCGGTCTGGAGTAATATGACACTGACTAACTGAAATAGCGAAGCCCTTACAGCACTGTCAGTTCAAGTGTTAGGCTACTCTCTCTAACGTCTGCTGTTCCAATGCATGAGCTGCGCTGGGGGAGAAAGATGGGGCAGTCTATTTAAGTAAGAATGTACAATCTTGTAAATTCTTTTTTTTTAGGCATCACTGCCCTCTGGTGGTGGGAGTAGGAGGCTCAGCCTTTGCTCCTGGGAGCTGGAATTGAACCTCCATCCCAGTAGGCTGTAGTCCCGCGCACAACAACTACGCCACCGGGGCTCAGCCCTAATCTTGTAAATTCTATGGATCAATTTTACTCTATCCTGTAAGGATTACTACAAGTCAAAATTGCCTCGATGACCTTGAGTTTGATTGGATTTCATTGGAAATATGTTATACCATTGAATAAAATGAACATTTTTTATTGCAAAAATTTTCGACTTAACCTTCTATCTATATTTCTTATCGATCACTGAGGAGAATATTATTTTTCACTTGATATTTCCCTCTTGATATGACTATAAATTATTATTTCTCATGATTCTTGAACTCTTCCTCCCTTTCTCCAACCCATAATATGCTTCTGTCTCTTTCATTTTTTCTCTGGCTTCTGCCATACATAAACTGAGTTACAGAAGATATTAGGAATATTTCCCCTACATGTTCTAGAACAAAAATAGTGGTCTTCATGATTCTTATAGAAACATGGCTAAAGTCTTTCACAAAAATATGCAAATATTTATTTAAAGTATCCATATCCTTGACTGATCTGTCAGGTAAGTGTTGGCCTGCTACATTAAAGTGAGCAGTTCACACCCTGTAATGAGAAAAATGGAACTCAACTTCCATAAAATCTTAAACCCTTGAGAAGCATTTATACCTTCTGAGTCAGCATTGGCTCAATGACGGTGAGTTATAGCCATTATTTAAGGATCCCTGGTGCTGTAGTTTAGTACTGGATGGAAAATTAGCAGTTCAAACCACCAGCTGAACCACAGGGAGAAAGATAGGCTTGTCACTTCCCATGAAAATGTGTCATCTCATAAAATCGATACAAGGTCACTATGATCCAAATCATCTCAATGACAGCAGACATGGTTTTGATTTTGGTGTTGGTGTAGTCTTTTTTTAGGAGCTCTAGGTGCACTGTGGTTTAGGTATTTTAAGACCGCTTATTAAAAGGTCAGCAGTTCAAGCACACCAGGCCTTCTGGGGTAGAAAGATGAGACTTCTACTCTCTTTAAATTTTCTTGTCTCAGAAGCCAAATGGATCAGTTCTAGTCTTTGACATTCCTTGATTAGAACACAGTCCTCACGCAATTGAAGTGTGCCTTTGTGTGTGTGGCCTGGTCCATTTTAAGCAAACTCCATGGTTAAATTTGACATCTACTGGATCTTGATCTTGCATCTGACTCATTGATCTCCTGCCAATCTCAAGATCAGCAGACTGCTGACCCTGGAGTTATTTAACTTTGCATCCCCTAGTATGTGGTCTTCTTGTTTCTTAGCTTAAGTCAGGAGAAGCCTCCAGCTTACCGCCTGACCCATGGACATAAAGCAGACAACAAGCCAGGAATTTCAAGTAATTTATTTCAAGGGATTTGGTTAAAGTAAACCCCTCCCAACAGGCTTTACATTCATGAAAATAAAATTAAATAATGTTTTATACAATAGTGACTAGTTAAATTGTATTTGGGCACAAACAATTAAAAATTATCAACTTTTTTAGGTCCAAATATTGTGCTACTTTATCAGGAAGGTTTCCAAACAAATGAACAAATTTGCTGCCATTGAGTGAATCAATTCTGATTTTTATGAACCTCTGTAGGTTTATGAGACTGTAACTGCTTCTCCTGTGAAGCTGTCAATTCTTTCATTCTGTGAACCGTTGGGTTCACAGCCTGACACATAACCATTACAGCACCAAGTCCCCTACTAGTCATAAAACACTTTCCTAAAAGAAATTGACCTTTTTCCATTTTTTGTTATACACACACACATATATGTATATGTATATGTGTGTGTGTATATATATATATATATATATATATATAGTTTCCATCGAGTTGGCTCTGATTCATAATGACTCTATGTAGAACAGAATGAAAAGCTAACCAGTCCCGCAACATCCTTAAAAACTGCAGCTGTATGGCTGAGCCCTGGTGGCACATGTGGTTGTGTGCGGGACAGCAGCCCACAGGACTGATGGTTCAAATCCAGCAGCAGCTCTCCAGGAGCAAGGCTGGGAGTCCTACTCCCACCAGGACAGTGATGCCACACACACACACACACACACACACACACACAAAGAAAAACCTGCTGCTATATTGAAGTACATTGATGCAGCTACTTGTCAGTCAAGCTCACTGAGACTATTTCTCTTTTTTGCAGACCCTCAACTTTGTTAAACAAGGTATTCTTCTCCAGGGACAAGTACCTCCAAATGAAGTGTCCAAAGTTACTGAGATGAAGTCTTAATATCATTGCTTCTAAGGAACATTCTAACTGTATCTCTAGCAAAATGGGTTTATCTGGCAGCCCATGGTACTTTTAACACTCTTTCACCAACACTGCTGTGGCCTTTCCCATCCGTTGTCCATTTTTCATAGGAATATGAGGCAATTGAAAATACCATAGCTAGGGTCAAGCACTCCTAAGTGTAAAGTGAGATAGATCTGTGCTCTTCAACATTTGAAATACACTTTGCACAGCAGATTTACCGAGTGCATCCATTACTTGATTACTTGACTCTTGCATCAATAAGCATTGATTATGAATGCTGCCTACTGGTCCAGTTTTAAGAATTTTTGCTTCTTTAGACTGAGCTAGAAATCATAATAAAGGCTTTAAACTTTTACCTTCATTTGTAAACAATATCACCAGCTAATTTCCTTCCTAATAAATTTATGTAAAAATAATGGTAGAACTCACATAGCTCCAATATGATAGTATTCCAATGAAAGCAATATATATATATATATATATATATATATATATATATATATATACAATAGCTTTCAGTAGCCCTGATGTGTGTGGAGCGGGGTGGCTGAGCATGATGCTAAACCACAAAGTTGGTAGTTTAAATCTACAAGTCACTCCTACAGATAAAGATGAGGCTATTGGCTTCTATGAAGATTTGCAACTTCTTATAAAACAAAGTTATCATTAGTTATAATCTTGGTGTCAGTGTAGTTGAATTGTCTTTGGTTGTAAAGAGCTTTAGAAAAATATCACATTGTTTAATATTATAAATATACTATCTGCATGTTCTCATTATTTTCATAATTATTTTATAAATGAAAGGAGAGATTTATAACAAAAATATTTTGAAATCATTTCATACAAAGGATTCTATAATCAGGTACTTTTGTTCCTTGAGTTCCTAACTAGCAACTGCCAGTTACTGTTAACATGATCACAACAAAGGACAATTTCATGTGTGTTAGTTATAACTGTGATACAAAGTAGTTTCAATGATTGATATTTTTTTTGGTAAATTGATCTCAGTGCACTCTTTTGAGGCATATCTAACTTCCAGTTCTTTATTTAGCAGCTGAACATTAAATCATTTGCCCCATTCAGGTATCCCCATGTCAGATTACCTGACACTAAAATAATTGGCTTGTCAGAGAGCGATTAAAATCATTCAGTGAGGCCTTTCTGGATCAGTCTGTCTATAATGGACCCAAACAGTCCCTCATATTTATCTTTCTTTGTCATATATGACTGTATGACACATATCATTATATCCATAGTGCATTTCACTATGTAATAAATTTTCTATAATTTACTTACTCTATAGATTGTCTTGATTTTGACATAACAATGATTTTTGAGTATGATGTAGGAACCAGGCATTTTCACTCCATTGGACGTAAAGTTTCTATGAATTAAAACTGATTTGCTGACATCTGATAACATCAATTTTATGAGAATAGAATTATATCTATTGTTTGCTATTCTTTTGTTTATCTTCTGAGAAACCTAATCAGGTTTTTGATGAATTTCTATTGCTCAAATGAGCCGTTTTAATGAATTAGATTGCTAAATGGAGATTTGTATATGAATGGTAGTGAAGAATATAGAAAATAAGATTATAATCATGATCATTTCTGTGCAGAGAAAATCCAAGTGTTATCTCTCTCTCTCTCTCTCTCTCTCTCTCTCTCTCTCTCTCTCTCTCTCTCTCTTTCCACTTCATTTTTCTTCTTCTAGGTAAACTCCTGGAAGCTAAGTTTTGTCCCCAATGTAGTCTGAACAAGCCTGGCGTAGACAACTAAGTTCCAGAGTACATATTCTTGTTAAATGCTCTTTTATTATATTCTACTGCTTTCTATTTGACCTTTATAGGAGAATGTATCCTAAGCTAGCTTTTTGGTCCCCAGTGTTTTTTTTTAATATTGAAGTATTGTTTGAAGAGAAAAATTGATCATTTCACTTAAAAGGACTTAAGTAAAACTAGACATAAAATGAGAGGTTTCCAAAATTCTAGGGTACCTACTGAGTCTCTCTCTGGGATTTATGATTAAAATTCCAATGAAAATAATTTACAAGTGATTCAAGTTTATTGTTATATGATATTTTTATAGTAAAATATGCTATAATGCTAAAATATGCTATAATTTGATATTTTATAAATTGATAAAATTTTAATAATTCTATTGGTATATAATTCATGTACTATAAATTCAATAGTTTAAATAAGGAAAAAAGAGTCATACACTTATCCCACTAGTGTTTACTTTTATATTGGAAAATGGAACTCTTAAAAACCCTATTTTAGTGAAATGTAAAACAATGTATTTTTTAGAGTCAATATGGTCTCATATACTTTTTTTAAACAAATAATTTTATTAGGGACACTTAGAGCTCTGATAACAATCCATACATCAACTGTATCACACATATTTGGACATATATTGCCATCACCATTTTCAAAACGTTTTCTTTCTGCTTGAGCCCTTGATATCAGCTCCTCTATTTTTCCTCCCTCTCCCAATCTGCCACACTCATGGACTCCTGATAAATTATAAACTCCTGTATTCTTATTACAATATTTATGTTTTCCAAGTTTAATCTAAAAAGAAGTTTTCTACATAGTCAAAAGCACAAGAAAGTTTACTGTGATATAGTTTATATTAAAAATATGAAGCAGAACGTTGAACTTTCCACTAGCAACAGTAACTGTTTTAAAAATTAAATTTAACATATTTGAAAAATAGAATATAGTTGCAGCCATGAATTGAATACAGTATATATATAAAAAGATATGAAACATTTTTTGGTCAAATAAAAGCTGATAGTACATTATTTATAGTGTAGTGTATATTTAAAGTATATTAAATTTCATAGCAAGATAAATATAAACATGGTTGGTTGGTGCCAACCAGTGGTTCTAAAGCATTAATCCTACGCATAATGAAACACAGCGAACCCCCACTCCATCCTCACAAGGGCTAAGGCCATTGCTGTAGCGGTTGTGTCAATGCTTCTTGATGGTCTTTTTCACTGCTCTTCCATTTCACCAAGCCCGAGGCTTTTTTCCAGACACTAGTCTCATCTGATAACATCACCGAAGTACGTGAGATGAAATCTCGTCATTCTTGTTTTTATGGAGCAGTCTGTACTTCCTCCAAAACAAATTTGTTTGTCCTTCTGGCAGCCCATGATATTTTCTATGTTCCTTACAAACACTAAAATTCAGAGAAGTCAATTCTCCCTCTGCCTTCCTTATTCACTGTTTAACTTTCGCAGATATTTAAGACTCCTGAAAATACTATTGCTGTCATTAAATGTGTTTTAGCCTTCAAAGTGATGTCTTTGCTCTTCAACTCTCAAAAGAGGTTTTGTGCAACAGATTTGCAAAATACAATATGCAGCTTTCCTCAAAAGCACAATGAAGCATTCTTAAATGCATATTCTTCTCAAGGTTATCCAGAGTTTGTTATGATCCACATCGTCAAATGTCTTTGCTTATTTAATAACACATCTTTCAGTGTTCTCTGCTCTCAACCAAAATCCATGTGACAACAAAAAGGAAATCCTTCTCTCCAGGTCTTCTAAATCCTACTAGTATTTGAATGCTCATCCACTAAATTTTATTTGTATGTTATATTATTGATATTGTTAAATACTTCCCTGTTGGGCCACCGTCCTTCAGAATGGGAATAAGGGTGGTTCTCTCCCAGTTGCTTGGACAGGTAACTGTCTTCCGAATTTCTTGTCAGTGAGTAATTTCAGTGCTTCATCAGCTCAGTAAAGCATTTTAATTAGTATTTCTTCAATACCATAGCCTAGTTTTCACTAAAGCCTTCAGGGTGTATTGGATTTCTTCCCACAGTATTATTCGTTCTTGAACATATGCCAACTATTGAAATGGCTGAATTTAAATCAGTTTTTATTACTGTAGTAACCCTGTGGATTCCTTCTACCAGGTGTTGGCATGTTTGAATCATTCAACATATCTCCCCACAGAAGCCTTCAATATTTCAACAAAAGAATTGACTTTTTGTTCAGTTCTTTCAGCTTGATATGAGCATATAGTTCCCTTTTTGATTTATTCCAGTTCTTTGAACATTTAATTATAATACTTTGCTTTTTCCACTTGAAATTTTATGTTTTATTCTTTTGATTCAGCATTTACAATTTCCTCTACCTATTCAACATTAAAGAACATTTCAGAATCTCTTCTGACATCTACTTTGACCTTTTCTTTATTCCTTATTTTTTTAATGAACTTTTGCAATTTTCATTTGTTATATGCTCGTGTCAGCATAAAGTTCTTCAGGTATTCCACTAGTGATATTCAATGTGTCATGGTTCTTACTAGGAATGTTCTAGAAATTGAAGTATAACTCCTCAAGTTTGCAGTTTTGCTCTTATGAACTTGTTTAATTTTCTTACTTGTTTAATTTTCAACTTACTATCTAAACTTAAAGAAATGCAATTTAGGGTCTGTTCCACTTAAAGTTCCCGGCTTCATTTTGGTTTTTGATGTACAACTTCTCCATTGTCTCTTTCCACAGAAATTTAAAATTTAATTCTTCTGTATTGCATAGAGTGATGTACATGTGTACAATTGCCATGTGTGCTGTTGAAAAAAGAAAGTATTGCAATGGAGAAATCATTGCTCTTCCAAAATTCTATGTTATTTCTAGTTTCATTTCTATCACCAAGGCCATATTTTCCAACAACAACTCTTTTATTTTTGCTTCCAACTTCTACACTCTAAACTCCCATAATTTCAATGCAACTTGGCTGAATGTTTGTTCCACTTCAGACTGAAAAAAATTGGTCAATTTTTAAAATTCTTCATCACTAGCTTCAATGGTTGGTGAATACAGTTGAATAATAATTGTGCTATCTCAACTTCCTTCTACGTATGTAGATACTAAACTACCATACATGATAAATTTTGAAATATTTTTTAGACAGTAAATGGCATATCATTCCTCTTACATTCGTTATTCCTGGCAGCATAAATCACATTATTGATGGGCTAACAATAGCTGTCCATTTCAGATCAGGTCAGTAATACCTAGACTATATTTATGCATTCCATTTAATTTTTTATGACTTCCAATATTCCTAGATTTGTACTTTATATATTCCACATACCAGTTATTCATTCTTGTCTACATCAGTTTCCTCTCATTTTGGACCATTACCTATCATTAAATGAAGATCACCAAAGCTGTACTCTGTTCATGTCATTATGATCTATTCTATTTTGAGAAGACAGATCTTACCGAGTGTATTTTGAGTGCCTTCAAATCTGAAGGGCTTATTTTCTGGCTGTATATCTGACAATGTTCCACCGCTATTCAAAAGGGTTTCAGTGGTCAATCCCTCTAAAGTGGTTAGGCTATGCAATCTTAATATAGAAATTCCGCTAAAGGCTATTTACTTTGGGTAACCATGATGGTGTTTAAAATACTAGCAGTATTTTGATTCTCTCACCATCACAGCAACACGTAAAATTCCATACTACAACAAACTGAAAAACAAGTGGTGAATATATATATATATATAATATCTATATCTATATAATAGATATAGATAACATATTATATATAATAGGTTGCATACATTATTTCTGAGAAGCCCAATTTTGAGGATTGAAGTAGACTTAAATTTTTACTTTTAAAGTAATACATTTGATTACTCAGGATTTTTATGTCAGGCCATCAAGGTTTTATTATATATTTTAAGATGTTAAAAAAGGTATTAAAACCAGGAGAGAAGTAAAATGGATGGCCTAAATGGTAAGTGAATCCCCAAAGTAAGGAAGGCTGACTTTTGCATGTTTCTTAGGACTATTCTTATTTCATGTACCAGGAAAATAAATTTAAAAAAAAACTCTGCTGTTAAGACATTCTGATTCAGTTAAAAATAGTACTATTCATAGGGCCCCCAAGCTGCAATCTTTATGGAACTAGGATGCCACATCTTTCTTTGGCAGAATGGCTGAGGGGTTCAAATTTTGGCCCTTTGGGGTGAGTAGTCTGCTGCTTACTGCTCCCTCAGGGTTCCTTCAGTACATGTAAAGTGTCCAAAGTAAAAAAGGCATTTCCCATTGATAACTCCCTTTACCATCCAAAAAATTTCATTTGTTGTTATGCTTGAATTATCTCCCTTTGTTTCTCACCCCATTTCATCATTGCACGCTAGCTTCTGATGCTGACATGTGCAGCTCTTGCAGGCACAATGGCAAAAAGGATTTAGAGAGGAACAAACAGAGCTCTCTCTGGAGAGAAAACATTCAAGAGACAGCTCCCTGTGATTTAGGAGTGGAGTTGCTGGATGGGCTGCCACATTTAGAGGAATTTAGTAAGGGAAAATGAATTCATGATCTTGTCAGAAGTTCTCTGATAGCCAAATTTCAGTTAAGCTGGATTTCTTGAGAAAAATTAGATCATTTAATCTTCAGGAGATAAATCTTAATAATTTCTGAGCACACGTGGCATGTCCCTTATTATTACCCAGTGGGTTAGAAAACTGGACTACCTTTTGGTTGTATGAGTTTTTTTTTTACAGACTCATTTTTAGGAGAAGTTCATGTTGCATTTCTAACTGTTCTTTCTATATTATATGCTAGTGTTAGATATTTTGTGCAAAAATAATGGCCCCAAAATTGCTTACTATTCGATTTCTGCAGTTTTGACTTCAGATAAACAATCCTCTGAGAACAAGTAAAAAAGATGCCCATCATTAAGTTTTTAGCTTTCACTGCACTTTAGTGTATAAATTTGACATAAACCCTTCATTCAGACACACATGAACACAATGAAATGAGTCTTGGGAAAATGTCCTCCTGTCATGAGATTAGAGAACTATAGGCTTACTATTTAGGCTTGACTTCAAAATCAATTTTTTAAAACTGGCTAGCTATAACATTTAAAAATACAAGTATGAAATATGGACAGGACTTATTGTCCTTAAGTGTGTTTCAGGTTTTATGAAAGACATAAAATTGTATTCCCTGTGTTTCTGTTGCTCAGTGCTGTCCAATTAGCTTTGACTCAGAGCTCCCATGTAGTACAAAGTCCATGTTCCCGAGCCAGCCTCTCCCCTTTCGCTGTGTTTGAATCTATTGTTGCAGCCATAGTGTCGATCCATCCCACAGAGGTTTTCTCTGTGTGCTTGACCCTGCATTCTACCAGGCATGATGTCCTTTTCCAGGGACTCGTTGCCCCTGATCATATAACCGGCCAAACACACGAGCTGGTCTCTCCAACCTCACTTCTAAGCAGCATTTATAGTGCTTCACATGAAAAAGGACCAATTTCTCCATGACTGAGGGAGACAGTGATAATATCGGTTATTTCAAACACCGAGTCCACTATCATTGAGCTGACTCCCACTCACAGCCTCTCTTGTGGGGTTCCTGAGTATGTATGTGTAGCCACAGAGTCTCAGTTTTCTCCCTCAGAGAGGTTGTTGGATCTGAATGACCATGTTTGAAGAGAGCAGCCCAATGCCTACCTCAAAGTGCTAATATAGATTTCTAATATTAGTTATTAATCCCTGAGAGCTTTAGACTCTCTGTATGTTTTATGTTTATTTGGTTTCCCTAGCAAATAACTTTAGCAGAATAGTTATACTGCTTGGGCTAGTCTTCAGATATTTCAGAGTCACCATTTGCTCTAAAACTAAAAATAAATAAACAAACTCAGAGGACTTATAATTCTACTAAGAGAGAAGTCAAATCCTCAACAGAAAGTAAAGCAAAGTCAAAAAATTCACTTAAACTAAAGGTGGCGAGCATTCACGATTCAAGAGTTACAATGACTCTAAAGAACAGGAGGCAAAGATGACGGAACATGTCCATAGCTACTCTTTGTCATCAACAATTTAAATACAGTCATACCCTCCCGATTGTTTTCCAACTAAGTGTGTCACCTAGCCTCAATCCTCAACCTCCCAACTGGCATTTCGCTAGGCAAAACCTTCCAGTGCCATTCCTTCTCTTTCAGAATGTAACGGAGTGTCCTGACCTGCTTTCCGTGTCTCATCAGGACCTACTTTGCCCTATTCAAGTTTTCTCGCCACAGTGGTCTCCTTGCTATTCTAGGTGTTCGCGAAATCCAGGCCTGGAACTATGCCCTTGAATGAATGAATATGCTGTTTCCTGTCAGTTGTCAGGTTCTTTTTTTTTTCTTTCCCAAATGCATTTGTTCCCTCCTTGCTTTAGGTGTTTTTTCAGATAGCAGTTTTTCAAGGTCTTACCCATAGTCGATGGAAATTGCAATGCTCCACTCTTCTGCCACTCAGTGCTGTTTCTCCATTTTCTTACTTCACTTCCCCGCAAATGCTTACCACCACATGAGAGGTACCAGATTTTTTGTCAAAACTATGTGCTTAATTCCTTTTACAAAAGAATCTTATTACCTTCAAAGTACTTTCCGTTGCATTTAGTACATTTGTCAAATCTGTGATTCTGTTCTTGGAAGCATTTTCAAACTCATCAGTTTGGATGGCTGCCAGCACCTTCCTTGTATTTTTCTTCATCTCTTCTACATCGTCATGAACTCTTGGAAGTTTGACTGTGGGTGCATGTACTTATGTGTTTATTTTTTTGTTTGCTCACTAGAAGTAAATACCTTGAGTGTGGAGGGTTGTGTTTTTTTTAAAGTAGTTTAATCCTGAAAAGAAAATTGCCATTGAGTTGATGCAGACAATGAGTGACGCAATAGGGAAGTGCAGAACTGTGAGTTTCTAAGACTGGAACTCTTTGCAGTAGTAGAATGTCCTGTGCTTCTCCCTTTGGGAAGCTGGTGGTTTCAAAATGCTGCCCTTTCAGATAGCAGCCTAACATGTAACCATTATGCCATTAGGGATTATTTGCTAAATGAATGGACATTTGGAGAATAACTTAATCGGTGAATGAAATACCAGAGATGAAGAAGAGTTATTTGAGAATTGGACTCAGATTGTATAACTAGATGATCAAGATATATTTTGGGTGTCTACTACCTTAATGCTAAGGCAAGAACAAATTTACTAAAGGATACATGGTAAAGATAACAGAAAAGTCATTTATTTGAGAGAGGATTTACTAAATAAAAAGAATAAAATAAATAATTAAAATAAGTATCTCTTAAAATAAATAATTAGATTAAATAAGACTTATTTAGTCAAGAACAAACATATGAAGTTATTTATATTGAAAGTGCAATCTCATACTCCAATTGTGGCAATTGACCAAAAAATATCAATGTCCCTCATTCTGAACACACATAATCTACCAACAAACCCAAGTACCATATGTACTCGTGTCTAAGCCTAGTTTTTCTGCACATTTTTAATGCAGTTATTGTGATAAAATTAGGTGTCTCAGCTGAAAGGCAGGTTGGTTTATACTCAAGTGTATCTGCTACTTGTCACCAACTCCATCATTACCCCTTCACAATTATCCCCAGCTGAGATCTGCATTATCTTATTAAATAGGGCCAGTGTTTCTTCTTTTTCTGTTGCCCCAAGAAATTTACTGACTCAGAGAAGCCAGATGCTATCACACTTAGAATATAATTCTAAGTATCTCAGCTCCTACATGGTAAGGGCCCTGTTTATACCTCTGGCCTTATGTCATATAGCTTTCCCCTCTCCCTCATTTCTGATAAACCAGGCTGGTCTTGTTAGCCCACACACATGGGAACTAACTCACTTTCACATTGGGTCATTTACACTTCTCCTTCTTTCTCTCTGGAACACGAGTTTCTCATGTTTGCTCATGATTCTCACCTCAATTTATCCATCACCACACTTACATTTTCACTCAAATGCCCCCCTACTTCCTTTTCCTCTAAGAAGCTCTTTCCCAATGATCAGATTTGTAGTCAAGAATCTTATCCTTCTCAATATCATCCTTACTTCTGTAATATAGAATTTACCTGGATTTTAGTTAAGAGTATATATAGTGAAGCATATGCCAAAAGTTCTTACGTGTGCTATTCATATGACATTCATTGTACTCTTCCAGTTGTGCAACCATTCTCATTCTCCTTTCTGAATAATTCTTTATTATTAGATTAGCTCACTGTCCCCTAAGGTTCTTGCCTAATATTTTGAGCTGCAGCTGCCCATCTGATTTCTTATAAATATATTTTTATATTGCTTATGGCAGACATGTTAGACTAGTAATCATAAAATATTGTCTGGGGTTTTTTCTCTTTTTTTTATTGGGGACTCATACAACTCTTATCGTAGTCCATATATAAGTTCAATGTGTCAAGCATATTTGTACATTTGTTGCCATCATAATTTTCAAATATTTGCTTTCTACTTGATCCCTTGGTATCAGCTCCTCAGTTTTCCCCTCCCTTCCTGCTTCCCCTCTCTCATGAACCCTTGATAATTTATGTTATTAGTACTTTGTCATATTTTACACTGTCCAATGTCTTCCTTCACCCACTTTTTTCTTGTCCATCCCCTCAGGAGGAGATTTTATATAGATACTTGTAATCGGTTCCGCTTTATGACTCACCCTCCCTCAACCCTCTCAATATCTCTGGGCTCAAATATAAGAATGACTGTGCGGATACTGTAGGATCTCAGCAAGTGTTTTATTCTGTTGTGCATAGGGTCGTTATGAGTTAGAGCAGACTGAAGGGCATCTAACCAAGAAAGAAAGGAAGAAAGCAAGCAAGAAAGAAATGAATTAAGAGGTAGATATCACTAAAATAGAAGAATACCATGAAAACCCGTACCAAGCCAAGAAACATAAAATACCATGAAGCATTTTGTTGTACATAAGTAACCTCAGCAGCTACATTTTTAACACTGTTAGATGATTGACAGATGGATCGATAGACAGATATCACATAATTTTTACAAATTCAACTTATCATAGGTATACCACTCATTAGCCACACTTATAATAATTAGCTGTACAATGCTATCCTTGGTGCACGTTTTCATCATTGTAAACAGTGCCCTAGTGATCCACTGCCATGTAGTCCTTTCCAAATCCCAGTTGCCTTGTATAGAGTTTCTGAAGCTGTTTATCTGCAATGAAGAAAAGCACCTTCACCTTTTCTCCATGGAATGGATAATGGATTTGACTTGCCATAATTTCAGGTTAGCAGCCTAATCTTAATCCCACACTTCCACATGGTCACCCAATAGAATATTATATTGCTGTTGCTAAGCAACATCAAGTTCAGTTAGCAACTCTATGTACAAAATATAAAATATTGCATCATCCTTACAATCCTTGGTCTATTTCATCTTGTTGTTGCAGCCATTTTTCCATCTATCTCACTGAGATTCTTCCTCTATTCTCTACCATCTACTTTAGTCAAAGTATCTTTCTCCAGGTAATGATATCTCCTTAAAACCTGTCCAAATAATATGATGCAATCTCTCCATCCTTGCTTCTAGAAAAGCATTCTAGCTGTACTTTGTCCAAGACGAATTAGCTCAATCTTCTGATAGTCCATAAACCCAAAATCCAAACCCATTGCC
Source organism: Nesogale talazaci (assembly GCA_004026705.1). Classification (NCBI taxonomy): domain Eukaryota; kingdom Metazoa; phylum Chordata; class Mammalia; order Afrosoricida; family Tenrecidae; genus Nesogale; species Nesogale talazaci. The sequence goes on along the minus strand of PVJH01018082.1, from coordinate 24,800 downwards.
ATTGAGTCAATTCCTCCTGATAGCCATCATGCAGAGAGAGTTTTGATACTGTCCATCATTGTGGTTACGTACCATCATTGAGTTGGATATGAACCATAGCAATCCTATTCACAGAAGAATGAAATATTTCCTGGTCCTGTGACATCCCCCAAATTGTTATTGTTCTTGAGTCTACTAGGCAGCCTCAATGTCTCCCTCTGAGTATTTGTTGGTTTTGAACTGTGAACATGCAGCTAGTCTAAGGCATATGAAATTACATTCATTAATGCCATATTTCAAAGACATTGTCTTTCAGTCTTCATTTTTCAATGCCCAACTTTTGCACTTAAATGAAGTGATTAAAGTTACCATGAGTTAAGTCAGGTACATGTTAATGCTCAAATTGAAATTTTGTTTTTTAACATGTTAAAGATGTCATCCACCACAGATTATATTATAGATATATTTCATATACCAGAATTGCTTAATTATTGTAACTGTAATAGGCACAGATTAGCTACTCTAAATGTATGCATTGAATGTGTGTAAGTAGAAAAAAATTAACTTAGGAAGTAGATTTATAGTCTTTCAGAAACCAGACTATTTTTAAACTAATTATAAGACTTTTTCTATATTTTTCAGTTCATGAAAACTTTTGACTGGGTGAAAAAATTCAAAATCATTTTTTAAATATTGAAGTTTCCTGCCATGTAGGCACTGAGGATTCGCATGGCAATATTTCTTATTTACTCTGTTCCACTTTAATCTGTAGAAACTGATTTTGTCAAGACAAGCAACCTGGACAAGCTCAAAGCTCAATTTCCAAAGTAGATGATTTGTCCCTCTCATCTGTTTTTAAAGCAATTATGCTTGTGATTTAACCCCTACCAATATATGTTTAGAAAAATCAATATTTACAAAGAGTCTTTGAAACATTCCAGAGGAAATTCAACATCTAAAGCCCCCCAAATTTGTTAATTGAAACATATTCTAATATATATAATTTATCGAATGGATTCATCTAATCTCCTATTGTAGTCGGATTCCTTACATTTGAGGTGATAAAAAGGGAGTTCAGTTGCATGCTTTCCATATAAATTTGTGTTTACTTAAAAATAAAGAATGAGAGAATTTAAATGTTATACATGTTAAGTATATGCTTGTTACCCTAAAACTGCATTTTACTATAATCTGACTTTTGAAAACTTTATTTATTTTTTCTCTATAAAATTGGCATTAAAAAGTTTTGTGCAAGTACTTCAGAAAACTTCTGTGATTGCAAAATGTCAAGGTCTCATAAAACATGTTTCGCAAGCTGAGGTAGGAATATCTGAATATGTTAGAACTCAGGTAGAATTTAAAATATGCAAATTCCACAATCTTTATGCAAACCTTCCTAGTGAGTTGATTCTACTTCTATTGTTTTAGCTCAAGGAGAATTTCTAATAGATTTCCCCCCTGGAAAAGAAAGCAAGAAGAAAATAGTATACCTGGGTTTTGAATCAATTCATTCTAGCTTGTATATTAACTAGGAATTTACTTTTCTATCCCTGGCATGCATGATATCTCCTACCAGAGACTGGTATCTTCTGAAAACACTTTCAAAGTATGTGAAATAAAGTCATGCTTGGCAAAATCTCAGGGCAATGAAGAAAAGGCAGGCCCTCAATGAGATGGATTGATGGGGTGCCTCTAAAGCTGGGCTCAGGCATTATGAGGCTGGCACAGGACCACCTGTGTTTCCTGTTGTGGTATAGGGTTGCTCAGGGCTGCAATCCCCAAGATGCACACTCAGCAGCAAACAGAAGCAACCCTGACATGTTGAATATGAATGTAACTTTGAACAATGTATCCATGCACAAGAGTCACTCCGGTAACTACAAGAATCAGATGGCTGAGCCCCAGTGGCGTAGTGGTTGTGCGCGGGACTGCAGCTCACTGGGATGGAGGTTCAATTCCAGTTCCACGGAGCAAAGGCTGGGCCTCCTACTCCCACCACCAGAGGGCAGTGATGCCCCACCCCCCAAAAAAACAACAGCAAAAAAGAATCAGCTGACAAACTTGCTCAACTGTAGATTTGGTTTAGGCTGGAAATTCAAATTCTCAAAAGGTGATTGAAATCGGAAAACACAGTACAAAGTCCTCCAGTGTGTGTGTGTGTGTGTGTGTGTGTGTGTGTGTAGATATTTTTCTGGCAGGTGATTGACAAGAGTTCTATTTGGATGAACTTCAATAGAAAAATAAATAGTTGCACTGCATAACATTGTATGTGTTCATTTTACAAGAATTAATTAATGCCTTTAGGATAAGTTCTTAAAATCTTAAAGTATTACCTGGTTATTTAAAACATTTTCTACTTGTTATTTTTCTGTGCAAGGGTTTAGAATTTGAAAACAAAAAATGGATAACATGCACAGCATATCTTAAACTAAATTACTAAATAAAAAATTCAAGCAATGAGTTGCCATATTGAAAAATTCTATGGGCAAAGTACTGTGTGATACAGAAAGCATCAACAAACTATGGAAGGACTGTAGCAGTGGTTCCCAATCTTCCCAATACCACGAACCTTTAATACAGTTCCTCATGTTGTAGTGACCCCCCTATCTATAATATTATGTTTGTTGCTATTTCATAACTATAATTTTGCTACTGTTATAAATCAGGCAATCCCTGTGAAAGAGTTGTTCAACCCCCAAAGGGGTCATGACTCACATGTAGAGAACCATTGGAATATAGATTCACTGAAAGAACTAGTGGACATTCCACCATTGCAGGATATACAGTTAAGACCAAAAAGCAGAAGGTTCCTTAGGGGCAAGAAAGACAAGACTTATTTTCAGGTACTTTGAACATGTGATCAAAAAAGACCAGTCCTCAGAGAAGGCCATCAAGTTTGGTGAAGCAGAGTGGCAACAATAAAGAGAAATACCCTGACAAGATTGATTGACAGTAGCTACAACAATAGGTTCAAGCAAAGGGAAAATTTTGAGAATGATTCAGCACCAGGCAGTGTTTCATTCTGTTATATATTGGGTTACTATGTATTAGAATTTGACTACACTAGCATAACACTAGCAGCAATTTTTCCATTATTAGTAAAGAATATATTCTTAGTAAAGAAGTTCTGTCATTCAAGTTTAATAATATAGTTTCTAATAAATATGAACACACAACACAAAAGTCATAAAGGAAACATGACTTCATGTGTCTTGACGATGTCAGAGTATTCCTGGAAAAGCAGATCTTGAAAGACAAGAATTTAACTCTAAACTCCAAATTTTGGTGCCATCACAGGTAGGCTGCTCTCTAGAAGGTTCAAGAATAACACTCAGAAATGTGTGTTTCTTAGATAATTATTGGAGTTTACTCAATGCCAAGCACAGAGGTTTGGGAGCACTCTGATGAATGAGCAGACATGGTCTCTGCCTCACAGAATGCTGACTCTCACCACGTGACATCACATCTCTATGAACACACACACACACACACACACACACACACACACATACACACACTGATGCAGGTGCTCTGTTTTGATCTTTTTCAAAGGAAGAACTGGGCAGTTTCAAAGTCATTGCCTGCTGCTTAGAAAACAGAGGTCATGAATGTTTCATTAACATAGCTCAGATGTTATCGTTTATGAATGAAGGTTTTCTATGCAACTTGATTGTGCAACTATCTGCCTACGGGAATTCAGAGAAATAAAAGAGAACTATTTCTATGTGGGTGTTTCCTGAATAAAAAAAAAGATTATGATGATGCTTTGTCTATTGAAAAATGGAGCTTTTGAAAAACCGTGACCACAAAAACACCAATGAAAATACCATTAGCAATTCACTGTCCTACACCATGAAACTTGGCCTGCAGCAGCAAATGATTTTGGTTACATTTACAGTGCTGATTTATCTTTTGTAAGCAGGAAATGTACAATCGTGGCATTTAAAGAAATGAACACTGACGCATATTGCCTCAACTTAGAAAAAGAATAAGAGCAAATTTCAAAATTTCATCATTTTGTAATACACATACAAAAGACAGTTTGTGTGAACGATCAGTTGGAGGATTTTCAAATGCACTGCATTCACTTCTTGCTATGCATTCACAACTCTTATTAAATTTAATAGAGATCACTTAACTGTCTTGAGAAAGTGTCAGCCTTTTGTGTGTACACTTGTACAGTGAAGCAATAAATTCACATGCTCTCAAAAAACTATTTGATTCTTTTAAGTTAAAAAGAAGAGATAATAACACAGAGATAAAGTCCAAATTAAACTGACACGCAGTATCTGCAGTGGAGAAATGATTAAACATAGAGAATGTAGGGATTGGGTGGCTCAGGTTGTATTTACACAAATTTCCTCTATTTTCCTTCGTCATCAAGGACAGGCAATGGTGCTTAAATTTATTTTACTGCTACATGGGAATTCCATTATCATTCTGTAGCAACAGGCCTGACAACTGGATGATTCTAGTGGCTCTTACATGCTTGTCTAGAAATATATAGGGGTGGAGAAGATTCATTAATAGAAGACAAAAATGAAACCTGAATTGTATGTTTTCAAGATGAGGAGAAAGTCTCAGATGATGTCATACCCACACTTCTATGTGTAATACAAACACATTTCATCCACACAGGCAACATCTTGGCCAAGGATCACATATTCACTGAGTCTCTGAAGAGCACTGACAAGCCTGTAAGGCCACTAATGCTTTCACTTATGCTATCCTCGGTTACGACAATTATCGAGAACACAATATTTTCAAAAGAGCCTAGCACAAAATTAAACAGAGCAGCATAAGTAACTACATAAGTTCAAACAGTTTCAGTTAGCTTAAAAGCGGTAAAGTACAATTATTTGTGCTCATCTGTACAATTATCTGACTCATCTGTAGTCTTTGTTATTCTCAGTCAGTTACTGGATGATATTGGTTGGTGCTGTCGGATCACATCTGACAGAGCAACCATGGACAAGAGCATAAAATACAACCCAAGCCTGTGCCGTCCTCACAATTGTTTTGATGTCTGAGTCCTTTTTTGTAGCCACCGTATCAATCCGTCTTGGCAAGAGCCTTCCTTTTTTTCCTCTGCTCCTCCACTTTATCATGCGTGATAGCCTTCTCCAGGATTAAGACATGTCCAAAGTACATGAGACAAGAGTTGAAATCTTGCCATCCTTGCCTCTAAGTATCATTTGGGTTATACTTCTTCCAAGACAGATTAGTTTATTCTTTAGTCAGTTCGTAGCAATTACATTTATTTACCAACATTTCAAATGTATTGAATCCTTCCTTCTCTGTTGTTCTATTTTTACATGTACATGAGGAAACTGAAACTCTCAAACCTTAGGTCAGGCTTACCCCATTCCTAAAATAATATATTTGGTCTTCAACACTTTAAAGAGGTTTTGTGCAACAGAGTCACAAAAGTCACAAACCCTTAGATCTCTTGAAAGCTGCTTCCATGAATATTGATTCTGGATCCAAGCAAGATAACTCTGACAATTTCAAATTTTTTTGACATTTACCATTATTTTAACTACTCATCAAGATGAGAGGATTTTTTGTTTAATTTACTGTTATAATTCACATACAGTTATAATCTAATGAGGCTATAATTCTTAAGCCTCATTAGAAAGTGCTTCAGGTCACTTTCAGCAATCAAGGCTGTGTCTTGTGCATATACAATGTTGCTAGTAAGTTTTCTCCAGTGGTAATTGGGTCAGCATACAGATTGCATAATATGGTGAGAGGACCTAGCCCTGATGCATACCATTCCTTATTTTAAAGTTAGATCCTGCCTGGGTGAGTTAGTCTGGGTAGACTAGAGGAACAGATTTCAGAGACACGCATAAAGGTATAAGGAAAGGGTTTATATACAAAAGAAATGTGACACTAAGAAGGCATCCCAATCCAGTCCAGTGCAAAGTCATAAATCCAATATTAACCCATATGCCCGAAGTCAGTCTGTAAAGTCTGCGTCCGACTCAGGAAGTCACAGGTGAGTGGGTGCAGAATTCTGGTGCTGGCAGGGGTCTCCCCATGGCTCCTCGCTTCCAGGTCTCAGGTCCATCAACAGCATGCCACTCCAGCTTCAGAGGTCTGTCTTCATCAGGGCAAAGCTGAGTGGTCTCTCTGCTGGCTACTCCAGCCTCCCAGCCGCCACCATTCTGTGTTGCCTGTGGTTAATCATCTCTGAAACGAACTCCCAACAACTGGGGAAGATAGGGTCTCATCTTCACAAGGGAAATATCGCGAGATTTCCCTGGAGTCTCAGGTGAAATCCATGCCCACATAGAGGCCTCATTGGCTACTCAATAGCTTTCTCCTGATTAACAGGCCAGACTCCACCCCTACATTTCAATTATAAAATTAACATAAGCAAATGACTGCCACACTGGGTTTAGCTGTTGATATTGAACTTTTCCATTGTCTCTTCCCACAGAAGTGGTGTCTGTTTTCTGGCTGTTTCTTCTGTAGAATTCCACAAGTACATTCACTTTCTGTGTTGTTTAAAAAGAAAGCACTTGCACTGAACCCACTGATCTTACAAAATTATATCATGTAGTCTCCAGCTTCATTTCTAATAACAAGCCATATTATCCATATACAGTTCCTTCCTTTTTGTTTCCAACTTTACATTCCAATCCCCAATAATTATCAATGCACACTGATTGACTATTTTATCAGTTTCAGACTGAAGACATTCTTAAGGACTCCATGCAGAGACCCCCACAAAGTGAACTGGCCTATACATCAAACTCACCTGTAGCTCTGTGACTTAAGACAGAAACCCACAGAATGAGGAGCAGCAGATGGCTGCTATCCCAAGGGCATAGAACTGCTAGCCTTGGACTTTGGTTTGATTCTCTCATCTTGAGAGTCTCCAACGAATGGTGGCACAGAAGTACAATGTACTTACATTTTAATGCCCTCCTTGTTTTGTTATGACATACATTAATGTGGTGGGTACGTGGCTCTTCTGTTGTGAATGGCTGTTATTGAAAATTCGCCCTATCATAAATGATCACTGTTTGTTTAAATAATGTCCGGTCTCTTAAGAGTGCAATCTAAAAAAGTCAACAATTCATATTTCGCAGTTCAAAGCTGCCCTATATATCTATAATTTATTTTTTATCACTTGTGTTTTAAACTCTATACCATTGCATAAACTAGTGGCTCTATCAATGGATAAGTAGTTTAGCATCAGGAAAGGTATGTTCCAGGGATTATGTTCTTAGCATATTATTCAATCTGTATGTTGACCAAATAATCAGAGATGCTGGACTACATGAAGACGACACTGGAATTAGGGTTGAAGGAAGCTAATTAACAAAGTGCTATATGCACAAGACACAACCTTGATAGTCAACTCATAATGAATATTAAGGATTACAGTCTTCCATGAGGATTGCAATTGAATGAAGCCAAACAAAATTCTTCATGACTGGAAAATGGGTAGCATTATGATAAATGGGGGAAAAGAGGAAGGTGGCAAAGGTTTCCTCTTCTTTGGTCCATGCATGGTCACCAGCTTCTGGTGAATCCCCTTGGAACAGAGTTGAGGGGGTGAACAGCGTTGTTATCAAACAGAGAGGTTGCAATGTTGACTATGGTAGACATCTATCTCTGTCTCACAGCTGGCAAATCAATTCTGACTCAGCATTATCATATAGGACAGGGCTAAACTGCCGCTCTGACTTACCCAGACTGTAAAATGTTATGGGAGTAGAAAGCCCCACTAGCCCCCTCTTTGTCCTTTGGAGTGGCAAGTGAGTTTGACCTGCTGACCTTGTGATTAGCAACCCAACTCATAACCACAAAGTCACCAGGGTCCTCTTTTGTTTATTCAAATAGCAAGTCTATTTCAGCTCACTAATACCTAGGAAATAGATGTCTATGCAATCCATTTTATTTTTGACTGCTTTCAGTTTTTGTAGATTCACACTTTGTGTATTCCAACTCTCTCTTTTTTTTTTTTTTTGGCATCACTGCCTTCTGGTGGGAGTGTGAGGCCCAGCCTTGCTCCAGGAGACCTGTTTCTGGATTTGAACCTCCAACCCAGTGGGCCACAATCCTGCACTCAACCACTACGCCACCAGGGCTCAGCCTCTAACTTTCAGCTATTAATTGAAGTGGAAGTTTTCATCTACTTCTTTTCATTTTTTTAGTAAAGCCCCAGCAGCGTAGAAAGGGCATAATGGTTTACTCTATCCATGTCATTCTCTACTTTGAGAAAGAAGCTCTTCCTCTGTCATATTTTGAGTGCCTTCAGACCTGAAGGGCCCCTCTTTTGGCAAACATCTGACAATATTCTGCTGCTATTTCATATGAGCTTTTCAGTAATTCTGCAGAAGAGAATAGTCTATTCCTTCTTCCTAGTATGTTATCCACCTGGAAGCTCTGCTGAACGTATTTACATTGTGTGACCCAGCTAGTATTTGAAAATCCAGTGATTTATCTTCCAGGACAGTACAACAAACTGAGAGACAAGCGATGGCACACACAGACATATAAGGTGATTAAAAATACGATGGCTTACATCAGGCACCTATTGTCCTCTGAGTAACACCCATAGAATCCTCGATCTAGTGTGCCACTTCCACAACCACAGGTCAGCATCTGATACCACCAGCTGGTCCTCAGGAGAGAGCTGATGTGTTTTGCTCCCTGAAGATTTATAACCTTGGAAACCTACAGCGGAAGCATGACTTTATCCCATGGGCCTTTTCTGAGTCAAGATTCCTTCAATGTGGTTGTGGACTTGGTTGATGCCTTGTTAGATAGATGACTTTCTAATCTATGCTTGATGTTGGATCAAGAGTGTACACTGTAAGTTATGGTAGAGCTTGATCTTTGGAGATCTCATTCTTTTCTTAATAATAGATGGCATGTGTTTTAAAGCAGGTTGGAAACTATTGCATGTTCTTCTTGTGAATTTCTTGAAAGATTTAATCAATGCACCCTAATGCACACACAGTCAGAAAGTTAGAGATCAATATTAAATTGTCTTTCAGAATTTTGCCCCAAAGATTGAGAGTCCCTGGACCACTCCTCATGAAGTATATATAATCTCAGTGCCACAAACATCTTTGAAAATCCTATCAAATATCAATCCTATCAAATATCTACCCCAAACACTATTTTTCAGAACAACTTTTGGTTAAAAAACCCTCAGCATATAGATAACCAAAATTAAACTATTTCTTACAGAAGTCCATTCATAGAGACTTAGGCAGGATAAGGAGAAACATCAGGGTGAAGACAGTCATTAGCGTGTGGCCATAAAAGGGTCCAAAGTATTGACAACCATGTGGCTAAATTATTAATTATAGGGAACAAAGAACTTCACAAATTATTATTGACAGCAAATTGATGAATCATAATTGGAGGTGTAACTACAGAAGCACGAAAGTTTCCATGATTGGGATTATGTACCTTATTGTAGACAAGAAACATTCATAGAGTTGGTTGTGAGATCCTTGGACCATCGGTCCTGCTACCCAGAATTCTAGCAAAGCTACGTCCACTCAAATCCCTGAGGGTCAGACTTGTGCACCTGTGTTCCTCCAGAGTAATCAGGACAGGCACACTCTGCCTGAGGCTAAGGCATTTTATCTCCCTGTGCATGGTATGAATTCAGTGGAGGAAAGATCTACACAAAGATTCAAACTGGATTAAATATTCTTACAGTAAACTGTAGCTTTCCACAAACCCATTTCTTAGAATATGAACTTTAATAGAGTTTCCAGGTATTATCAGCTTGTTTATAACTAATGTGCATGATTCTTCACCTGAATACTGTCCGTCTCTGTTCGCAAGATAACTTTCATATTTACAAAAGCTCCTAAACACCAAAAAGGCTAATTCACTCTCATTGAAGGAATCCTGACTCAGAAAACGCCCATGGGATAAAGTCATGCTTCCGCTGTAGGTTTCCAAGGTTATAAATCTTCAGGGAGCAAAACACATCAGCTCTCTCCTGAGGACCAGCTGGTGGTATCAGATGCTGACCTGTGGCTAGAGTCCAGCTATTAGCCCATCACACCACGAGGACTCCGTCACAATTACAGAGTCACCCCCTCAGTCCTGCTCTTCAAAAAGAGGAACCAGAGGGCATCCAGTGTACAATCCAAGCATCAACTTCCATCAGTCTATGCAAGAACAGGGCTCGCACACCATTGTTGACCCTTTATCAATTTCTCCACAAGTATCATGTCATACTTCGGACACTTGACGGACCTTTTCTTTTACAATATTACATGATTTCTAATCATTTTAGAGAATTGCTAACATTTTCTGTGTGATTATTATTTTACCAGTTCAGTTCATTAAAGGAAAAGTGATCCATAAGCAGACAAGAATATCAGTGAGAAATCCTATTAAATATCAAAACAAAAAAGTGGTTTTCAGATTATCTTTTGGTGTAAAAAACCCCTTGTCATGTAGATAACCAATTGCATTGCACAAAAAATGAAATAATTAACTTGATTTATCTCAGGAATACATTTTCCTATGCATTTTCTAATCAGGGCTTCTTACCAAAAAAAATGACAAGAAAAAATAGTTGCAGTAAACATAGGACAGAAAAATTAAAAGGTCTCTGAAAATCTGAGGATATGGCAGAAGGCATTATCTAAAATATTTCTGTATAAGCTCTAAAATAGTGGCCAATATACAGCGGCCAACATATGGTGCTGTTTCTCCAATAGCCAGAATTCATGGGTCCAGGAACCAAGGAATGGAAGCTGGCATGGGACCACCCACTATTACTCCTAGTGACCCTGTTACAGAATTTTTGCCCCCTGTCCCACCACCTCTAAGTGCTTCAGCACTGGAGGGCCTAGTCCCAAAGGAAGAAAATCTTCCACCAGGAAATACCACATTGATATCATGGAGCTTGCAGTTGAAAATGCCTCTTGGACACTTTGGGTTTTTCATGCCTTTGGATCAACTGGTGGGGTGATTGATCCTGATTACCAAGGAGAAATTGGACTGGTGTTACATAAAGGAGGTAAAAAAGAATATGTCTATTATCAGAGGTGGCCAGCCTCTGATATACTTGATATACTCTTAGTAAGGGTTCAACAGGCAGCTGTGCAGTGATAATTATTATTTATTATAATAATGATATAGAGATCATGACACAGAGAGAAAAGAAAACGATAAGAGTCAGACATGCATCACATCAGGGTAACATGCTCATTTCTGCCCAGTACGGTTATCCACGTGGAGATGGAGAGGGAGAGGGAGTTACATGATGAGGGAGAGGAGCCGAGAACGTCTGGTGCTCAGGGGCAGCAAAGAGGCAGGCAGGAGCGACCCAGGAGCAAGGGTCAGGAGCAAGGGTGATGAACATTAATTTTTTCCCATTTAAGTAGTCTAGCAGGGGACACATAATTTCTCTAGTCACTGGTCAGGACATGCTGCGAGTGGGGGCTGTCTTAAGGGCTATAAGATGATAATGGCTTAGGGATGACTTAAGACTAAGAGGAGAGGAATGTGATAAGGAGGGACTTCAGACTCCTTCGGGTAGGTGAACAGGTCTATATTGTTAGGGACATTGACAATGACTCTTGAATCCCACCCATAGACCTGGAGGGAAGCAGATCACTATCCTAACTTGAGTCATGCAAAGTCCTCAGATAATTGGGGACATCAGGGAGATTAGCTATCTTAGCCTCATCATGAGTCAGACGAAGACCTCATAAAATTGGGAGTTCCAGTGAGAATGGCTAGCACACTAAATGTTGATAAATTGCTTGCTTAATATTTTGAGGTATAATAATTGTGGAAACGTTCTGTCTTCATCCCAAAGTCTGTTATCAAGGAAACCCTCTCTTAACACTACCGTGCACTGTGATTAAAGTAAAAGGTGAACTACAGCAAGACAATCCTGACAGGACATCTAATGACCCAGACTCCTCAGAAAGGAAGGTCTGAGTCACCCCATCAGACAAACAACCACAGCCAGCTATAGTGCTTGCTGAGGGAAAAAATACAAAATGGGTAGTAGAAGAAGTTAGTTCTACCTATCAAGTATGATCACATGATCAATTGCAAAAGCAAGATTTGTGATTGTTGGTTTATTGTCTTAACATGTGTTTGTTGAATATATTTCCTTTGTTCATGCATGATGTACCAGGTACAACTAGATTCCATGTGTTTTCATTTATATGTATGGTAGATGTTTGACATTAGGTGTAAATATGATTTCATTCATGTTTTGAAATTACACATGACTAAAGAATTGCATTCAGGTGCCAAGTTAATAGGAGTAGATTGTGATATGTAGGTTTATTTTGCCAACCTGGCCAATAAGAATGTGTGGGATTAATAAAGTCCCAGTTTATTTGGAGGACAAAGAGATAAATAGCTCTCCAAGCCTGGTCTCTCTTTCTCTCTCTCTTGCTATTTGGTGGCCAGACCAGGAAGCAGCTACTGGTTCTCTGCCACTACTTATAAGCTACACTACCTGTGCAACTGCCATGCTGTGGATTATGGAGCCAGAGCTTGAAGTTCCTTTGGGAACTGCTTCACCACCCTGCTGGTATATATATCACTTGAGCTTAGGACTGCCAGACCCTGTCATCTAGCTGTCTAATGGTCACCTGCCCTGTTGCTTTCGGTCTGTAGCCTGAGGGAACTGTCTGCACTACCTGAGGGAAGACTCAGCTGCCTGCTTCCTTGACCTTGAAACCAGACTGCCCTCCTGAGTTGAATGACTTCCAGTAGATTAACTATCCCACAGAAGCGAGTTGACTGAGCCCTCTGTACTGTTGTGTAGGCTAAATAAATATATTTCTTGGTTTTGTTTCTTTAGATAGCCCTGTCCAACACAATTTCTCAGAAAAATAATTTTTTAAGGTAAATATATCTCAACCTTTGTGAAATGATATGTCTCTTCTCAAATAATAGAAATGAAATCTGCCAGACTTCAGGATTTTAGAGTTAATTCCTCTAGATCACACCAAACGGGTGATTTTTGATTAATAGAGTTAAGCTGAGTGCAATTTGACATTGATTCTTTAGCAAGATGTCTTTGAATACTAAAGAAACTATATATCTAATCTAAATATATTTAGTATATTAATTTGTTACTATCTATCCCTCAGGACAGACCACTGATGATTCTTTAACTGAAGTTTTGAATCACAGCATCTCATAGTGAAGTTCAATTTCAGTTAACACTACTGAATGGAAATTTCTACTAGATCTACCTACCTAGACAAGATCTACCTAACACACTAGACAAGAGGAGTAAATTAAAAAATGTTGTCAAATTAGAAGCCAGAATAAAATTCTGACACAGACATGTGAAAACTTTCCAGATCCTCACACATTCTTATTTGACAAAGTTTAAACTTAAGACCTAAATGACTTTGAAATTTTTAATGCACTTGGATTTTTCTCCCTTTCTCTCCACTTACTCAAGGTATTACAATGTGTCTGTTAAAGACATTTGTAGGTTGAATATTTTACCACTGCATAGTGTGGTTAAAATAGTGATTTTTCAATCCTCTAAGCTACCCACAACTATGCTCTTTGTTCCCTTGAAGAGTTAGGAAAAAAAAAATCTACTTTTAAGTTGGCTCCCAAATTAGCAAACCTATTACATTGTATCAATTCCAACTCTTAGTGACCCTACATAGAACATATATCTTTAGAGGTGGAGCACAGATAATATACTGGCAATGTCTTTGCTCTGTACTTCACCAGGCTGGCAGTTCGACAACTTTTTCTTTCCTCTGCACAATGGCTGGTAGATTTGAAACACTGATTGGAAAAACAAAAGATTACTTTCTTCACTTTCTGTAAAATGGGGTGTGTAGGTGGTGTCTGACTTCCTGTAACTTTACAAGGGAAAATGATTATCAAATTCCCATCATCCAATATGTAAAGAGGCATAATATGCAAAGTGCATTAAAAATTTCAAAGTCATTTAGGTCTTAAGTTTAAACTTTGTCAAATAAGAATGTGTGAGGATCTGGAAAGTTTTCACATGCCTATGTCAGAATTTTATTCTGGCTTCTAACTTGACATATACTCTCCCCTGATAGAAAAAGAGGGTGACAGAAACACAGGTATCAAGAAACCGGCTTTATTGGTCTGCAAGGCTTCTCTGGAGTGGAGGAAGAGTGGAGAATTCCTGATACAAAGAAGCCATGCACACACATACCTTCAGGAGTGGAGATTGGTGACTAGGAATAGATAACATCGTAAATATTGTCATCTTTGGCAAGAGTGAATGGGGAAAGATGACATGCACTTGATCTTTAAAGAGAATTTGATGCACATGGGAAAGTGTGTGGGAGTGGTGGAGAGAATATGTAAACGAGCAACAAGGAAATAAGACACCCAAAATGGTCAGGTGCTGTTTCACACGCAGCTGGACTCATTATTCCTACCTTTTGATAATAGGGAACAGAGACTCAAAGGTGTCTTGCTTTGATAGGGTCTGATGAGTGCCTTAGAGGGTGGAATCTAGCCATATAAATAGTTGTTGAGGCAATATGACCTTTTCTTCATATGCCTTAGCTTCCATAGTATCAACATGTGGCTATAAGGGCAAAAATTCAGACTAAGAGTAGTACTTAGTGAGTTAGGCTAGAATCTACACTACACACAATGCTTGAACACAGGTATGTGGGTCCAATCCCTGTAACCCAGTGGTTTTCAAACTGTGGACCAAATAATTTGAGGGTTTGAACAAGCCTCCTATGGGAGTTACTCAATTCATAGCAGTAGCAATATTACAGTTATACAGTTGCAAGAAAGAAAATTTTATGACTGGGGGATAACTGCAACATGAGGAACTGTATTAAAGGGTCAGGGCATTCAGAAGGGTGAGAACCACTGGTCTACACCATCTATCAATTGTTTTCTTACATCAGAGCAAGGAGATGACTTTAGCTCATCCTTAAATATATCGAAAATTTCCTTTTGTAGCTGGATCACATCTTAATACAAATTTCCCTTAAATTCCTGTAATTTCTAATTAAAGTTCCATCTTGTATGATTGCATTATATGCATAAAGAAAAATTGAGAATTCAGTACTATCCAATCATACTGAATATGAATTGGTGCTGCAAGTCTATGATTTGTTCTAGCTACTGGGCAGTTTGCTCCAATTCAGTCACTTTTCCTTCTTATTCATCACCTATTTTGACCTGCAGGGCCCATAGTTGGTGTGAGTCTGCTTGCTATTTTTTCTACAACACGTCCAGTTTTGATGGGTTCCTGCTGTGCAGCAGCAGCAGCAGTGATGGCAATTGTCACGAGTCCAATGATGTTTTCCATGATCATATTTGTGAACCAATGAAGTGCCTTTAGCACCTCCACCATGAGCTGCAACACACAGGATGCCTCTAGACTGCTATCCCGCCTGGGGTTCACCTGTGCCTTGACCCGCCCCACCATGAGGACACTCTCCTTAGAGAGGTTTATAAGCAGAGCTTGGTTAAAGTCAGTGTACAAGCCACAAGTGTAGAGCATGCGGCACTGTGTGTAGTCTCATGTATGATTATGCGTACAACAGCGAACACATAGGACATCTTTAAACAGGAAATGTTGCACTGCATTTTGTTTTTAGGGTAAGTGTACATAGAAACAGATTAATCAGTATTAGTAAAGCTTTTTACATATCCTGCTAAAAGTCTAGTGGCAAGAGATATATTCCTTAGGTCCCACTGTTGAAGTCCTTTTTTGGAGAGTTTTAACAACTGACAGAGAGAGGTGCCTGGTCTCCCTTGTGCCATGTCCTTAATTGTGATCCAGTGGCCACATTTAGAGAATTTGCACCATTTGCAATTACTGACATAGTCACATGATATAAAATCAGATTCTTCAGATTTGCTAGAAATGCTTCAAAATTTGCTAGAAATTTTTCATGAGGTCCCAGTCAATGATAGTGACAGTGTCATTTCTTAAATCCCATATGGTCCCTGACATTTGAGATAGTTGAGATTGGTGACTTTGAAATACCAGTAACTCATAATTCTACAGGTTTTCATATCTCCTCTTCCCTCTAAGGTAGTAACATTCACATAGTCTGTAAAAGCATCTTCTAGTATCATATAGAAACCAAGATCACTATTGTTAAATATAAACCAGCTATTCTAAGATTGTGAATTAATAGACAGGTAGGCCTGACACGCACACATAAAGTTAACACCCCAAAGCATAATGTAAAATTATTATTTTTGCTTTCTCCCTCAGGTGCATGGCTATCCTATCTTCCCAAAGGCCCAAAGTTCACACACAGAGAATCATTCAAAAATATGAGAGAGTCAGTTGTGTCCACTCTAAAATGTCTAGTTGTGGCAGATGAGTAATCTGAGCCTAATACACATAATTGGCACATATCTCCGTGGTGCCAGATATAATTGCAATCATTGCTATAAATGGAGTTTTAGAGGTTATTGGTTAACCCAAACATGTGGATTGACTAGAGTTGGTGATAAAAGAAAGGAATTGTGAGAAGAGGGGGCAATCTGCACACTGCAATTATTTTGGGGGTTAGGTGTGGAGTTAGGAAGAGTGTCTGGTGTGGCTTATAACAGAAGGAGCTCATTTGGATCCTGGCTAAATGAAAATCCTGGCTATTACTGTTTTGAATTTAGTAAAAATATCCCTGCCCAGTAGGGGAACAGGGTATTTGGGGTTGACAGAAAGCTATTCTGAGAATTGTACATTATAAAGGCTGCTTAAGAGGGTCCTGTGAAGAGGAGTTTAGAGAATACACCCGCAACAACACAATGATCATCACATGGGACTTGATCTCCGTGAGGACCATTGACCCCAGGCACTGTCATTACTCAGTTGCTAAACTTACAAGTCCTGGCAAAAAAAGCATCTTGAGCCGAGGTACTGGGCATGGTATGGAAGAGAATCTCCTTCCTGTTCTCTGTCTGAAAGGGCAGTCAGTTTCCCAGTGCCTCCTTGCTGGCAGCGCGGCATGGACTCAGCAGGAGATGATGATTTGGGGCATTTACGTGCCCAATGTCCTCTCTGGGAACATGTTACAGGGACTGGGTTACTTAACCACATGTGGTCCATTGTTTTTTGGTTTGGATATACCCATATTTTTTTGAAGGGTATTTGTCCGTGTCTAATATTTAAGTTTGTTTCTTTCTAGTTAATCTAATCTTTCCTGCTTCTCCCTATTATTGAGTATATTAAAGCCTGACTTTAAGAGCTCTCTTTTCGGAATCTGAGGACAGTTCTCTAACCTCTTAAGTTTTCTTTTACTGTCAGGAGCTACCTGTGATATAAAAATTGTGAATGAAATAAAGTAGTACAAGTTGGTGTTGAAGGTTCCACCCTGATGGGTTAAGGAAAGCCTGGGAGGCTGAGATTAAAGCTAGGGCAGGATTTTCTTTGGGGTCTGAAGGATTTCTCTAATCTTGTCACAACTGACTGCTTTATTTTTGCAAGCCCTCGGTGATGTATAAAATCATGTCCTCTCAGAGAGTGCAGTCCCCATGACCGAGTTCATGATTCCAATTAGGGTCTCATTGGGGAACTGGATTGGAGCCTCCCAGTTTATTTCTTTTCTGGGCATGAGTTCCATCACCTTTATGTTGAACTACTACCCATACTCGTTCTCTGTCCCCAAGAGATAAAGCAGTTGAAAGAATAGTATAAATATCATGTCAGGTAAGGTCATAAGAAGGAAGGCAATATTTGAAT
This sequence comes from Nesogale talazaci, assembly GCA_004026705.1. Classification (NCBI taxonomy): domain Eukaryota; kingdom Metazoa; phylum Chordata; class Mammalia; order Afrosoricida; family Tenrecidae; genus Nesogale; species Nesogale talazaci. Next base: position 7,129 of record PVJH01018082.1, on the reverse strand, counting down.
TTTTAATAGAGATATCCAGGTCTAAAGCAATATATTCTAAATATTTTTTCCAGAGCAGATAAGTCATAAAGAAAGGAATATGGACTTTAACTATTTCTTCAGCTCCTGCCATCTCATGGAGAAGAAGTGGGGCAGGGTCTGAAGGTGGAATTCTCAAGCACACAGAACAGCCTTTGTCATGGAGAAAGGCTGAGTGAATGGGTGTGGGTGGAGACAATGGCTGTAGAAAGGAAGGATCGGGAAGAACAGAATGTGGTGGGTTGAGAGGGAAGATGGTGATGAATAAGAAAGGGGAGGGGGGCAAGGGTGGAGAAGATGCTAGATTACAGGGAAGCGGGTTGGAGGAGGTGGCAGGAGCCCAAAAGGTTAGAGATGAGTCTGGAGGAGGAAGAGAGAAATCTAGCACAGATAGAGAAGGGAATTGGATGCCAAATGTGACATGAGGCGGAGGTGCTTGGTGTGGTCACAAAATCAAAGGGGAATTCATGGCTGGGAGACACAGCTTTTCCTGCACTAGTCGGAATTGGAAAATGGTAAAATGTTGACATCTATGGTGGTGAGGGTGAAGGAGAATGAAAGCTTACACATCGTGAACTTCTAAAAACTTGCCCTTATGCTAACAGAAATTATAAAGATTCCGAAGATTTTAAAATTGAGAGTGCCATCTTGTGGCCATGCTGAGACATTGTCCAATTTGAATTGAGGCCAGATCTGGTTATGTAGGAGTGTTAGACGTTTTGTTTTAATAACTAGTGAAAGACCCAGAGGTATAAAATTAGTGATTAGGCAACATAGAGGTGAATTTTTATGGTGTCTTTGATAAGTTATTGCTCAAGTTGTGGGTGTTGGGGTGGGGGTGCAGGGTGAAGGGATGGTGAGTGAGCTCTGAGCTCCTGAAAAGTTTAACAAGTTCGGCGAGTGCCAGCAGTGAATCTGTTAGATTCAAGATGTGGCGTGTGAGATTAGGAAGGCATCCGCCACTCTAAGTGCCACCAAACCCCTAGGACTTAGGGTCAGTTGATCTGGTACCAGGATTTTTGAAATGTGGACCCTTTTGGAAGGCCTTAAAAAGACAGGCAGAAGACTCAAGAGGGGGAGCCCACATCCACACACACCCAGAATCAGCTGGTGTTTAGACACAAGGTCTGCAATAGCAAATGGAGAAGTTCACTAGAGATACCCCATCAGGCCGGTCTGGAAGGGGAGTGTGGGAAGACATTCAACCCAAGAGTGTGTCCTTGCATTTTTGGCACTAATCCCTCTTGAGTTTTGCTGCCAAAGGATTAAAAAAGAGAGTGACAGGAGCATTAGTATCCAGACACATGGTTTATTGAGAAACCCAGTCAGCCTGGCTTCCCCGGAGTGGAGGACTAGTGGAGAGGCCTGATGTAAAGACATCACGTGCATAGAAAGCTTCGGGGAGGAGAGTGGTAAAGAGAGTTGGGAGAGCATCCTGTATTGTTTAGACTGGCGAATTTGCGTGAAGGGGTGGGGTGACATCATGGTGCTTGACTCACATGGGAGATTTTTGGCACTTGCAGGAAGGTTTGGGGTGGAGAGAATCTTTGAGCAAGACACATGGGAAAGAGATACCCTAAGTGGCCAGGTGCTATATTATGCTCAGCTGGACATATCACCACCCTTTAATCCTCTGTATTGTGATGCCAACTTCCCTGCCACAGCCCTCTGTACTTCTCCACCAGAATCAAGAATTTGTTGCAGTGCCACACCCACCGTGTTCACAGACCATAAAATCATGGCCTTTGTTAGGGAGTTAACCATTTATAATTAAGGACCAGACATACACAGAACACTGTCCTTGGAGCAAGATGACCTCGCTTCAATTATGCCTGTCGACAAACCCCTCTCTGGTCTTTAGTTTGGGGTCTAGTTTTGTAAGACATCAGATTTCTTCATCTCTGACCAATTTACAAAGTCCTTTTATTCCTGCCAATGAATGGCAAAGGGCATATAGCTCCATCATAAAGCTTAGGCACAAGGTGCTTGATTAGCTCCTCCAAGCCTATGACATCCTAACTCCCCAACTAAGTGCCTGGAGGTATGCCACCCCACAAGTAAGGCTCTTGACAAAAGCACTCAGCTTTATGAGGGAGCAGCCCGGGAGCTAACCCCTCTGTCATGTGCTCTTGCTCTTGGCTCTGTTGCTGCCACTCCTCATGTCAGATGACACAGCTCTCTTTCCTTTGATGTGGAAGTTCAATGTGCGGGAATACGAGGGGCCAAAGAACATACTCCACTGGTGGGTCTTCTTTCTTGATAATTGTGAAAGTTCCCCTTCTTTATTGAGATGGCTCATTTCACAATTAGAAGGATGGCAAGATTGTTCAACCTTCTTATTCAACTTCAAGTTTTGAAAATCACAGTTAATTCTGTTCATAGTCACTCACAACTGAATCACATAATCAGAATGCCTCATTCCCTTGCTTTCTTTTACCCTAATTCATTAGTAAGAGTTGAAAAGATTATAGTTAGAAGAACCACATCAAGTAATTCACTGAACTACACACAGCTTTAATCATCTCAATAGTATTCAGAATTGATTTTGATTTACAAATCCCCATGACCAGAAATTAGAAACCTGAAAATTAATCATATTTGGGGACATCTATGAAAAATTATTATTTGATAATTGTGTCTAAGATTCTAAAGAGATTTATAAGTGTAGTAGACCCTTGACCACATACAAATACACAGTTATTGTTAAGTTTATTTCAATATGATGTCAAGTTAATGCCTTGGAATTAATGAGTTGGAAACAGTTGTGTGTCTGTAAAGTGTCATTGAGGCCATTTTTGACTCACGGCAATCTCATGTAACAGAGTAGAACAACCCTGTAGGGTTTTCTAAGCTATAATATTCACAGGATCAGAGTTATCCCATGAAGGTTGAATTGAAACTACCAACATTTTGGTTACAGGGTTGGATGAGTTGGGTTACAAGTGAGCATTTGACTATTGTAGCACTAGGGCTTCTAAGAAACAGTTCAGAGAAGTGGAAAGATCATAGGCCCTGAATTTAGACATATATGAGGGAAGAAAAACTCACTGATTTGCAACTCCTTGGTTGAGTGACATTGGAACTTAGTTTTCAAAAGGATTAGTCTTATCACAGGTAAAATATCAATAAAATGTTTCCATCTTATTATAACTGTTATAAATGTGAAATTGAGATTATGAAGTGAGAGAAAAACTATTCATCAAGAAATAGGCCCTGTATGCTGCTATCTGTCCAGTCACTCTTAAAGATGAGGAAATTGATAGCTATTGTAGGTAAATTATTAATGGTTGATAATAGAACTAGAATAAAAATTCCAGCTCTCTTTGTGAGGCACAAGTGATGCTATTTGGTAAGCTTTAGATTGCTAGTAGCAAATTCGCTGTTTCAAACCAACTCGTTCCTTCTTGAGAGAACTGCGGCTCCTTCTGGTCCATTAAAGGTTTCCAGCCTCAGAAAGACTATATAAGGTAATGATCAGTCATGATAGGCGCCCTGGAGCAGATGGGCTTACACATTAGGCTGCTGATCACACAGTAAGCAGTTGAAACTACTAGCTGCTCTGTAGGTGAATCTGAGTCTTTCTGGTTCTCAAAAGAGCTACAGTTGTAGAAATCCACAGGGGCAGTTCTACCCTGTCTTAAACAGCCACTGAGAGTTGGAATCAGCTAAATGGCAGTAAGTGATGAGCTTTAAATGACCCGATGATGATGGGTTTACTGAGTGCAGTTGTCTTTGCAGTATGTAAAACAACTGTGTCTTTCTGATATCCACACCCATTGATAGTCTTTGTTTGTGTGCAGTTTAATTCAGAAGATCCCAATCTGGTATATCGTCTACCTAGCCAAAGTAGTAGTTTCACCTGCTGTGCCGCTCTTCCTTTATCAGGGTTATTTAGGTTCTCTTTTTCTCCAGAAGAAATTTGAGATTATTGTGGAGCGACTATCAGTTGGCTTGCTAACCCCGAGGTCAGTAGGTGGAAAGCACCAGCCAGCTCCACGGGAGAAAGAGAAGGCTTTCGATTCCCATAGAGAGTTACAGTCTCAGAAACGCACTTCTACCCTGCCCTAAACATCGACTCAATTGTAGTGAGTTCCGGTTTTGCTCACAAATGATCCTATTTTGAAATACTGGTGTTTATACTTACCCACAATCCCACGGTAGATAAAATTTTATCTGTGCTGTTAAAAAAAATCCACAACACTATATTGAGAAAATTCTGAGAGTAGAAGGCAGATAGTCATATCCACCAATCATGATAAAATATATAACCATATCTATTCAGAAATCCAAGTGTCAATGATACATAAGTGAAACATTTAGAAATGTCTTTGCTCTCTTTAGCTTAATTTTAGAGATAAAAGAAAATAACAAGTAACTGCTAGACAGATCAGAGGTGATCTTAAATAAAATAAACTCTGTCTAGTACTTCTAGAAGTTAGGGATGATTTTAGATAAAACTCACATTAGCCGGAAATAAGCAAAATCAATACATAATCTAAAACATTTCACTATAGATTGTATCAAAGAACTAAATGTAAATAAAAAAAAGTATAAAATCCTGAGAGAATAGTCTATCACTTTGTATTTTTTGAGTATTATAAACTTATAAATATAAGTCTCAAAAGAAAATATAAGCATATTTTATTGTATATGATATACTTAGAGCTTTATCATCATACTATTGACAATGAAATTGAAATATAAGTGATGTATCTGAATAAAATAATTGAAAACATTGATTTGAAAGGATGAAAAACACCTCTGAAATTGACAAGCTAGTTATAGGAAAAATGGACAAATATTTGTCCTTTTACGATTGGCTAAATTTGCTTAGTGTGATGTTCTCATGTGCATTCTTTCCCTGTGACATTTCTTGCCTTTGTCATTGTTTTTTAGTGATGCATATTATTCCATTGTTTGTATATACCTGAGCTTTCTAAAAGTTCATTCTGTATGAGATCGTTGTTATCCTCACACAGGCTGAGGAGTTACAGATTTTCATACCAAAGGGAAAAGATTCTGGAGATTACCAAAGAGGAAGGGAGGATAAAGGACAAAACACAAAGTAATGAGCTAGATAGTTGATGGTGTTGGCTTGATTGAAAGGGAAGATTTCCACAAGGATTTCCATTGGAAGGTTGGAATAGTAGCTTCAACTGTTGAGTGCCAAGTCGAAGGTGGGAAATGTAAACTCCCACCTAATTTGCAATAAGAAATGTTATTATAAAAAGGAATACAAGCAAAGACAATGAAATGTGTTCCACATGTCATAAAAGAACTATAATCTCATTAATAAACATAACTGATAACACTAAAACAAAGGTTGTTGAGTTAATTCCTATAGTACAAAGTATCAGCCATCCAAGAACTAAAAATTATATCAATATAAATAAGGGGGAGAACAGATTGGGGACCCAAAGCCCATCTGTAGGTGAAACTACATCCCCTTACTCAACGGTCGTGGGGAGGTGATGAGCCACTCAAGGTACAGTGTAGCAACGATGCAATATTCAACTTTCCTCTAGTTCTTAAATGCTTCCTCCCCCCAGCTATCATGATCCTAATTCTACCTTACAAATCCGGCTAGACCAGGGGATATACACTGGTATGGATAAGAACCAGAAACATGGGAAATTCAGGACAGATGATCCCTTTAGGACCAGTGATGAGAATAGTGGCACCAGGAGGGTGGAGGGAAGGTGGAGTAGAAAGGGGGAATCAATTATAAGAATCTACAAGGAACCTCCTCCCTGGCATACAGACATAGGGGAGTAGATGAAGGTAGATATCGGACAGTGTCAGATATGACAAAATGCTAATAATTTCTAAATTATCAATGGCTCATAAGGAAGAAGGGACCAGGAAGGGAGGGGAAAATGAGGAGCTAATCCTAAGGGCTTAAGTAGAAAGAAAATGTTTTGAGAATGATGATGGCACCAAATGGACAGATGTGCTTTGCTTACAATGGATGGATGGATGGATGGATGGATGGATGCATAGATGGATGGATGGTGATAAGAGTTATATGAGCCCCCAATACAATGACTGAAAATAAAAAGTCAGAGGGGAAGTTTCCAGGCTTTCGATATCACCAAGGGAGATGGCCGCATCTTCTTCCCACCGTGCAGCTGGCGGCTTCCAAAAGACAGAGTCTCTGTTAGCAGTGGGTAACTTAAACACTGTACCACCTGGGTGCCTAACAAAGAAGCAAAAAAGATGCAAATTTTAAAATCAAGAAAGTATCCAATTTTGTCACCAAACTTTCCAAAGTCTTTAAAGACTGATAGCATTCAGCACTGATAAAGAAAACATCCATTTTCATGTGTTGTTGGTAGAGTTTTAAATTACTACATATTTTTGGAAAAAAAGTAATCTGGAAATATTTATTGGACTTTAAAACCACATACCCCTTGACCCTCAAAGACCACTCTGGGACAGTATCCAACTGAAATAAAAATGTCAGTACTTTAAGATATATGTGTAAGGATTTATAGCAGCTTTATTTATGATTCTCAAAAAAAAGGGAACAGTGTGAATTATCCATCTACAAAGAAAAGCTAAAATCAATTAAAGTTTATCATTTCAATGGTCCTGTATGAACTTTTTTAAAAGTCTCGCTAACTTTTTATTACATTAACTTGGAAAAATGTATGTATCATTGGTGAAGTAGAAAATCTACATAACAGTATACATTATTTGATTACAATTCTGTTTGATTAATATTTTTTAACATCTATATAAGAAAATAATATAATAATGACATTTTAGAGAATTCAGACAAGTCAGTTTCTATGGGAGGTAAAATTGCAGGAGCAAAATGAGGAGGGATCCATGTAATTAGCATATGTAATTTGCATTCATATATATTTTGCATTTTTCCTATACCAGTGTCATTGGGTGGATGCCGGCTCCTAGCAACCAGAAAGGACAAGGCAGAATCATGCCGTCAGTTTCGAAGCCATAAATGCTTCATGGAGTGAAAAGCACTGTCTTCCTCTCAAGGGCCACCTGGTGGTTTCAAATGGCTGCATTATTTTATGTTTGTGAAATTCAAATCAATCAATAAAAGACACATTGTTTCAAGGACTGAAGCAGAACTACTTAAAATGCT
>PVJH01018081.1:0-46155 GCA_004026705.1 Nesogale talazaci | reverse complement strand
CAGAAGTCTCAGGAGAAAGCCATGCCCACACAGAGGCTTCATTGGCTACTCAATGGCTATCTCCAGATTAACAGGCTAAACTCCACCCCTACATTTCAATCATAAAATTAACATAAGCACATGACTGCCACATAGATCAATTAGTCTGGAATAAATTTGACTTTTCCAAATGTGCTGTAAAAAAACTTGCTGTATTGAATAATCATTGCATATATCTCACTGTATTGAATCATCTTTGCATGTATCTGACTGTATTGAATCATCTTTGCATATATCTACATTTGTCTTGTTCATGTGTCTTCTCACTAGAGGCTCTGCACCCTGACTCTGTATCATCATCCAACAGGAGCCGTAACGAAAGCAAGGTCTCCATCCCATCCTAGAGGCAGTAAAGCTGTTTCTCTCATCAGAGGTCCTGGGGACTTCGTTCTTCAGTCAGGTGATTGTACAGGATCACCATGTTTGGGAACTACTGATTAAGGCATTATGCAATCTGGAAAAATATAGACGGGTATATTGTGTGTGTGCATTTGAATCACTTATGTAAATGGTACCCAAACTTGAAACCCCATTGCAAGCCACAGTGATCCTACAGCACAGAGTGAAACTGCCCCGTGGGTTCCTAAGACCGCAAACCTTTCTGGTGACGGAAAGCTGCCTCTTCTTTTTCAGAACTGCTGTTGGTCTCTAACCACTGACATTATGGTGAGCAGCTGAACACATCCTGACCTAAGTGGAATAGGTCTATTCATTTCATTATTTCCCCTTTTATTCTGATGCTCTCAAGAGCTTTTCATGTTGCTCTCTGTGGATGCAATTATTTACTTATGAATGCTTTGCTAGTAATCCCTGAAAGCGTATGCATTTCCTGAATTTTACATATCCACTTCTCTCTTTATCTTGAGCTTGCCTCCAAGAGTAATTGAACATCCATAGTGAAGTAACGCTTCTTCTCTGTCCTCCAATCTCTGAGGCACCGACCGCAGGATTGAGGGTTCTGGATCTCACTAAGTGTTCTTGATGCTCCATTAGTGTACGTTCCTCTATATTAATAAGGCCCACAGTATGGTTTTGCCTTTGTGATCTGATTAAGATCTCACACTATTTTGACTTCTTATTTTTTTTTAAATATCTGGACATTTCAATTATTTCCTTAGGAGACTAAATTATGGCCACATTTTAATGTACTGGGCATCTGTAGTTATATTTTTAGAATATCCAGGAAAGGAGCCCTAGTCTAGTGGACTGCTAATTTAGAGGTCAGCAAGTCAGACTCACCATTCACTCTTTGGAAGACAATTGACACTGTCAGCTCCCATAAGGTTTACAGCCTTGAAATCCAAAGGGGGCAGTTCTAGTCTGACAATGAGTGAGAAGTGACTTGACAGTGATGTGGGACCCCATGTGATGCTGTCTTGAAAGTGCTGGCCTGCTCACCATGTCTATGAGCCCTAATTGACATGATGGCAGTGGCGATTTGATAGTGCTGGAAAAAACTTAGAACACGTTCTTCTAGTGCCCTTGACAGTTTTACTGGGACCTGCCTTGATCTGAGCAATTAATTTTGAGGCATGTGACTTTTTGCCTGTGTAAGTTATCCCTTCTGCAAAGTTGGGAATTTGTTCATACGTTCAGCTTTTAGTTGCTACCCCTTCGTGGTGTACTTGTAAGGTTGTCCTCAGAGAGAACTTCTTCAGTTTTTAGCTGATAATTTCCTAAACATTTTAAAGTTTCTGAAATTATCGTAAATCTGATCTTATTTTTGAAAGTGCTGCTTGTGCCAGACCCTTGATTTTAACACTGTACCTGCAGCCAGCTATCTTGGTAAGGCCTGTTAATATTTCCAGAGATTTGTTCATTAATGTACCTCGGTGTTCCAGGTAAATATTTGTATAATACTATCCACATACACCAGGCTATTTAATCTCTTTCTTTCAAGTGTTTCGACATCTTCTTTCATTTTCCAGTAGCTAGTTTAACCTTGTTCAATTGCAGACGGAATATTTGTTTTTCCTACACCTTAGAGAACTGTTTATCCAGTTATCTCATTAAACAGGATATTTACTTTACATTGAAAAAATCTTTGCATAGCCTTTGGCAAGTTCCAGGGGGGTATTTCTGTGCTGAAATTCTAGAATAATTTATTTGCCACCACTGTTCTGAAGCAAAGATGATCCCATTCTTTCTCAGCAACATAAGGATAAAAAGATGACTATAGTATTGCTGTCCATATTCACCCAAGCAATAACATTTTCTAATATAAATTCTATGATGCTATCAAGTATTCTGATAATGCTGATAACACCAAGCATATTGATCATTTTACTTGAAACCCATGATATTGGTCATGGTTATAGAAATCCCATTTTTTTTGTGTGTTCAGAAAAATGGCTCACTACAAATCACTGATCTTAAGACCGAGGAATACGCCCTAGTTTATCTAGGGCAGGGTGGTGTGTTGGTTAAGGATTATGTCCACTGGACACTGCTGGGTAAGGATAGGAGTGGAGATCACCCTCTCAATGCATGGCAGCCTGTTGGTACCTCTTTTATATGCTAGGCCTTTTTGAAAGAGAGAGACCAAGCCGAGTAGAATCCTCTTTGGCACTTCAACTTTTGCCAGATCTGGATCTTGAGTCTGGTCCCTTGATCTCCTATTGCATTTCCTGAGGATTCCAGCAGCTATCAGCAGATAACATACCAATGGTGAATTCATTCAGACTCCGTCCCCCTACACCACCCCCACCCCTGTCTGTGCCAGCTGCTGCCTCTGCTTTCTCTTGCTGCTTCCTGATCTTCAGCTTCCATGACTCAGGAGAACTTTGATTTCAACTAGACTGGACTTATCCATGTCTACTCTGGGCTTACTATGTAGCATTTTTTGATATACGTTTCTTTCTATATACAATATACAAAAATGTAACCTAGAAAACCCAAGGCAACAACAAATAAGAAACTTTTTTTCTGCCCATGGCCACGTAAATATTTATTTATTTATCCAAAACCTTTTAATTGACAGGGAATACAGATAACATATCATTCCATAATTCAATCGCCTACAGGTACTGTTGGTTAATGAACTAGACTGTAAACAAAAGGTTGGAGGTTCGACTCCAACCAGAGAAAGCTTGGAATATGGTGTGACAATCCATTTCAGGAAGCAAACAAACAAAACCGTTCACTGAAAAGCCGATGGAACCCGTGCTACTCTGACAGCAGGGGGCCTCCCCATGTCAGAGTGGACCAGAAGGGAAGCAGGTGAACTAAAGTCTGAATTTTTTTTTTTTGGCACCGCCAAGCCCACGGGGGCTCAGCCCATAAAGTCTGAACTTTTAAACTTGGAAATGCATTATAAAAAAAGTTACATTTAATGGCTGAACCCCGGTGGCGTAAGTGGTTAAGTGCCAAACTGCGTCCTGCAGGGTTCGCGGTTCAAATCCAGCGGCGGCTCTCAGGAGCGGCACTGGGTAAACGCCCACGACCACCAGAGTCAGTGATGCCCCAAAAAACAAAAACAAAAGTTACGTTTAATCAAAAACTAAACTTTCTACAATTAGGGAATAGATGATTGCAACACGGGAACTGCCTGACGGATTTCTTATCCTTTGATGTCCATTATGTGAGTTTTTCAAGACTAGTTTTCTTTCTTACTCATGCTTGTCTTGTCCTAGGATTGGAACGATGTACCATTTATTCTGTAGACAAGATGAGGAAAGAAAAGTAAATAATGTTGGGAGGAACAAAATCCTACTTGTGAACTTCGGTTGGCAATCTCAACTTTATAACTTAGCTCCTGAATCTTGTAATAACATTTTTGACATCTAAATGCATTTGATTATCTCTCACTTAGGGATGAAATACCATATTCGCAAAGCTTTACATTTTAAGAACTTGTACTCGACACAAGAACAACTAAACTCTATGTTTTTATCAATCATGCTCTTAAAAACGTAAATTTTTATGGATACTACATGATAAGAATCAGCATGTTGTGACCCTTAAAGAAAAATCAGAAAGGCATTAAATATAAGTATCATTGTTTTTAAAGAAATTGTAAAAGCCTCTACATTTAAAATCTCCTGAAGAAGCTCAAGACAAATGAAATATTAGAAAGGTGCAGCCATATCTGAGGAACACGGAGACATCTTGAATGGGTGCCCACTGATCAAATGAAAGTTTGATACCTTACTGAATGAGAAAATTAGAAATAGAGGGCAGGAAATGCGCATGGGAAAGAGAGTGGAAGGAAAGAGAGGCAGAGGTACGAAAACAGGGAAGGAAAGGAGGGAGGGAGGAAAAATATTCTAGAGGACATAATTGTATCTCTGATGAATTCAGGAAAGGATGCTAGATTCAATGCAACTATTGCTGACAACCCTGGATTTGATCATTGTAGCATAGTTACAGAAGAGAGATGCATACTGAAGTGTTAAGTGACATGGTGTGTGTCCAAACTGCTTTGGAACAGCACTGCAATGATATAGACTATGACAAATATTCGAAAATGGGTAAATCTGGGCAAATAATATTTGAGAGTTCTTTAACATACTCTTCCATACTAAAGAACTGAAATTTATTTTCAAATAAAAATGAGAGAAAAAATCACTTTGTCTTCTTTTTTCTTCTGGTTGATGAAAAAGAAACACTAACATCCTCACTTCCAGAGCTGAGTTCACAGCTTGCTGAGTCATCTTGTGCATTTCACTGCCATGACGCAGTCCTTGCAGTGGAGGGAGAGGCTGGGGAGCAGCAAGGGCTGCAGTGTAGGAGATAAGCTCCTTTTAACATTGATATACTTCATCGGAGTGATGCGGTACAGCAGACAGACATGACTTTTGTTGAGATCTTTCACCTGTAGTGAAACTGTTCTAAACCCTTTATGTTTTACAACAAAGACTTTTAAAATTGCATTAAAAAGTCCACTAAAGTGCATGCATATACATGTGTGTAAAATGATAGCTGAGTATCTTTCCTGGATAATGTAACCTGCATGTTGGGTTTAGAAATGAATGTGGAACAAGAGATATCATTGCTGATGTCATATGAATCTTGGCTTAAAGTAGAGAATACCAGTTTAAAAAAGTGCATTTGAGTTTTACTGATTATGTCAAGATATTTGACTCCGTGGTTCATATAAAACTATGTTTATTTAAACTTCTATATATTTCATTTGACTTTAACATTTAATGATTACCCCATTACATCTAGCAGGAATAAGTACAGAAAAATGAGAGAAACTTAATCGGCATCTTAAGTACTTCCAGTCAAATACAAACCCTTCAGTTATCACAGATATGTTACAATGATCTTTCAGACTCAAGAATTTTCTTTAGCCTTTGACCCAAACTCTCCATCTTGGTCCCTGGTCAGGATATTCGCAACAGGATGTTTCTGGGTGTTGCATAAATTCTGAAGTCCAGCCTAACACAGGAACGATGGTGCCAGAATATCCTAAAACAGTGGTCTCAACCTTCCTAAAGCTGTAACTCTTCTGTACAGTTCCCATTGTTGTGGTGACCCCCAATTGTAAAATTATTTTCTTTCTTTCTTTTTTTTTTTTTTGTGGGCATCACTGCCTCTGGTGGTTGTGGATGCTACCCAGCCGCCGCTGGATTTGAACCGCCAAGCCCACAGGCTGCAGTTCTGCACTCAACAACTTACACTACCGGACTCAGCCCCTGTAAAATTATTTTCACTGCTACTTCATAACTGTAATTTTGCTACTGTTATGAATTGGAATGAAGTATCTGGTATGCAAGATGTATTTTTATTGTTTATATATTGGACATAATCAAAGCATAGTGATGAATCACAAAAGCAAAATGCAATTATAGATTGTGGACTATTTATTTCTAATTAGATATGAATGAAATTTTGTCTTGAAGCACGGTATAGCATAGATAACAGGCTAAATATAAGAACAGTAAGTTATGTTGCTACATTTTGCAACAGTATGAGTTAAAAGTCAATGTCAGTGCTAAGGTTGAGATAGCTTCTTTCTCACCAAATCAGAATATCTGCATGTGGGCGAGCCCACCTGGAGACAGATAGAGGATTGGTGTCTCAGTTCCTAAGACCATTGGAAATATGTATTTTCTGATGTTCTTACGTGACCCTGTGACAGGGTCATTTGACTCCGAAAGGGTTGCCACCTATAGGCTGAGAACTGTTGTCCTAACAGGAAAGTTTTAAAACTATAACATTTGTCTGACAGTCCAGTATCCACCTTCTATGTAAGAAGGTTGTTTTAGTCTAGGTTCTCTAGAGAAGCAGCATAACTACATGCACACATGGTTATTTAGAAAAGCAATTCACACACTTTAGTGATTACATCAAGGAAATAACTCACACAATTGTGAGAGAGTGGTTCATGTAAACATGGTGACTGACAGAATTCAAATTGGTGTATCAGGCAGCAGGCTTGAGATTTCTCCTGGTTCATAAGGTTTGGGGGAGTTATATATACAATATATCATTCAACTGATTGGAAGTCTATAAGAAGCTTATATTTCAAGAGTCACATATCAGTTGACAGGAAGAATACACACTTGAAAAGGATAGTAGGTTTTGCTGGGACATCTATTTATATGCTGGAAGCAGGCCACACCCCTAAAGATAGTCCCCTTTTAACTGATTAGTTGATCATCGCATCCCACATCATTGAAAATAATGTGATTTGATAGGCTGATATAATTTGACAGTATGGAAAAGCACCTGTTCAGTTCTATCGAACCACTGATAATCATAGCATATTCAAGTTCTGACATATACACTAATGATCAAAGAGTTGATAACTGTTTGGTAAATAGATGTATGTAGGAATATTGGCTGAATGACTTTATTAATGCAGTGAATTACTGTTACTGCAAATTATAGCACTAGTTTAAGTTTAATATTGCTTTTATGTTTGCTGTATTATACAAATTCTCCCTAACCCCACGCTGCCTCACTTTCCCTTGGACAAAAGAAGGCAAGTTAAGATAGCTCGAAGAACTTGCCCAATAATAAAATAAGCCTGGTGGTACAAATAATTCAGCTAGTGCAGCTAACAGAAAGTTTGGCAGTTTGTGCTTCCTCACCTCAGTAGTTTCATGGGAGAAAAAGCTTCAATTCTACTTCCATAAAGTTTACAGCCAACCAAGATCTTTTGTTGCACAGAATTCAAGATGGAGTATCCCCTCAGAAATAGTAAGAGGAGTGTTGACTTCCTGAGAATATGGGAAGAGAGGGAGGGAATGAGGGGAAGGGAGAACATATAATTATGTTGACTGTATAACCCTACTTGAAAGAAATGAGCATCAGAACTTAAGGAGAATGTAAGCATGGGATGGCATAAATTAAAGCGCATAATAATAATAAAATATATAATCTACTGAGGGGTTAGGAGGTGATAGGTTGTAGGAAAGAAGGGCTAAAGGGGAGTTAATATCAAGGAGTTCAAGAAGAACATAAAATGTATTTAAATGACAAGGGCAGCAAGTGTACAATCAGTTATGCTTAATCTAATGAAACTATGGATTGCAATAATATTTATTAGAGCTACTAGTGAAATGTTTTAAAAAAGGATTACAGCCAAGAAAAATATATGGAGCAATTCTCTGCCACATGGGTCAATATGGATTAAAATTTTCCTGAGGACACCTAACAGCACAACTAACCAAATTATAAAGGAGTGTTCCTTTCCTTTTCCTTTGAAGCAATCACAGCCTCACAGAAAATTTGGAATTAAATTGTCTGAGAAAACAAACCAACTTCGTTTCTCTGCAACCAGTGACCAAATCACAGTCCCACTCAGCTCTGAATCCTTGAGCATTTCAGCAAAATGCAAAGCCAGTCATGGTCATCAGAATCAGCAAAGTACATGACCACATAAAACCCCGTTGTCCCTGCGTTGATCCCGGCTCACAGTGATCCCACTGGTTAGTGTAAATCTTCCTCATAAGGTACTCTCTCCAGGCTGTGATTGTTACAGAAGCAGACTGCTGCCTCTTTCTCCTGGCAAACAACTGGTCGCTTTGAACTGCTGACCTTCTGCTTAGCAGCGGGGTGCCTCACCACTGAAAGAGCAGGATCCCCTGTTGACACACTATTACCTTACAATGTTATACTTCTTGCAAGTTTTTCCACTTATACCAATAATGACTTTCATAACAAAAGGATTAGATGGCTACCCTACAGCTGGTACATTTCTTTAGCCATTTTATGTCTCATAGAGTTCTTCAGTGTGTGGAAATCAAATCTCTATTCTCTAATATCAAAGGCTAAATACCAAAGCCTTCTGTTTCACTCAGTTTGTACTCAGTTCTTCTTCTATTACTCATCATTTTATTGGGGGTTCTTACAGATCTCATAACAATCCATAATTCAAATGTATCAAACCCACTTGTACATATGTTGCTAGCATCATTTCCAAAATATTTTCTTTGCACTTTAGCCTTTTCTATCTGGTCCTCTTTTATACCCTCCCTTCCCCACCAACAAATCCTTGTGAATTATTGATCAATTACATTATTATTGTTATTTCATATATTACCTGCCTCTCACCACCTTAATATTATTCACCCCCTGGTGTGTGTGTGGGGGGGGAGGGGGTGCGTGCGCACACTGTATATCCAACCTGTGATCAGTTTCCTCTTTTTCCCTCCCCATCCCCAACTCTCTCCTTCCCTCATGGTATCATTGCACCCACTATTGTTACTGAGGAATCATTTACCCTGGATTCCATGTGTCCAGAGCTGTTATCTGTACCAGTGTGTACCTACCAGATTTGTAAGGTAGAACTGGGTTATGATGGTGGGCGAGTGGGGAAGGAAGTATTCTGGAACTGGAGGACTGTTGTGTGTTGTGGTGCTATACTGCATCCTGGATTTTGACCCTGCTGTTAAGGGATATCCATTTGTCTACAGATGGGCTTTGTGTCTCCATTTGACCCCCTTTTTGGTTTCAGTTCCATTCCACTTCCAATGGAACTGCACAGGCAGTCCTCTCTCTTCTGATGGCTGTCCTCTGAAAAAGCTAAGCTCAGACCTTCCACGTAAAGAGCACAGTACTCCAGACCACTGAGAAAGCCCAATGTGAAGAGGGACATGGTAGTCCAAATTTGATTTGAGAAAGCACCTTCACTTCTGACTTGCTGGCCACAAATTTGGGAGCTTCTTAGGATGCAATTTATAAACTCAGCTGTGTCAGGAACCCTCACTTTCATGTCCCTGAACTATGGCACAGTGCGTGACACTTTGGTCTGCAAAGTTAAAATCCAAAAGCCATAGGATGAAGATGAAACTTTGCACTCCCAGAAAGATATTCCATCTTGAACGACCACAGAGTGCAGTTCTGCTCTGTCCTGTGGGGTTGCTCTGCATGGGAACCAAGACCTAGGCAGCCAATTTGAGATCCTTCTGGTGCATGAATGCCTTTCACGGATGAGGAAGCTCCTGGAGCTTCCAAGTACATATCTGTTACTAGGATTTCCTTATGTAGGCATGCTATCGTGAACTCAGCCTTGAACTTCTTTTTCTGCAATTGACACATAATCCATCAAATGTGGTCTTAGGGAGCCTCATAAAAGATGTTTCAACCACTAGAAAAATTCTAAGATCTTAAAGACTACCTATCAGAAACTAGGGATGAAACCCAAATTTATAGGTAAACTGAAATTTTTGCCCCTTTCTCTGTCTGCCCTTGTAACTCATGACCTTGATGTTCTTCAAGATGACCGATCAGTTATTGAGCAGAAGGTCCTTCAGTTTAGATGTAGCTAATGCTTCTCAAGATTCAATGCAAGTGGGGCTGAGCCCCGGTGGCGTAGTGGTTGTGCGTGGGACTGCGGCCCACTGGGATGGAAGTTCAATTCCAGCAATGGGGCTGGGCCTCCTACTCCCACCGCCGGAGAGCAGTGATGCCCCCCCCTCAAAAGAAAAAGATTCAATGCAAGTGAAGGAATATCATGGAAATGACACGTGGAAGGTCTCCTTGTGTCCTTGATATTGTTCAAGATGTCTCTTTGTGCACTACTGAGGGTGTTTGCTTTGATCATGTGATTAGGGTGATAACTTTAAAGATTTTTAACTGCCAAGTTATTTGTTTATGCATTAAAATTCATATGAACTTGATGGTCTTATATTTTGAAAAATATATATTATATACAGCTCTTCATGAAACTTTCATGTTTTTCTTTCTTTTTTTTCCATGTTTTTCATTAAATTATTTTTAGCTGTGGGAAAGTAGCATTTTATTTCAAGTGTGATAGTACACCTCTGCCATTTAATTTGATATTCAAATCCACCTGGCTCTGGCCGGTCTATTCCTTTGAAACTAGCTTCTATACCCCACTTTCTATCTTTTTTTTCCCTAAGACAGTTTATTATAGATTAGGTGAAAGTTTACCAAAAAAAATAGTTTCTCATTTGACAGTTTCTGCAATCACCCTGCAGTCAGCATTCTCCTTCCTCCCGCCTTGGGTCCCTGTTTCAATCTGTGTTCCTATTCCTTTGTGCAACAGTCACTCTTGAACACACACAGTCACTCAAAGGGACACTTGCTGCATCAGCAAATCTGCTGCAAAGGATTATTTTTAGTGCTAAAGAGCAAAGAGGTCATTTTCAGGACGATGATGGGGCTGACCATGGAGGTGTTAGGTGCCATCAAGTCAGCCCTGACAGGGACCCTATGAACAACAGAACAAAACACTGCACTATCCTCACCATTCTTCCTATGTCTCAGCCCAGGGATGCAAGTCCTGTGTTAATCCATCTTCTCCAGTGCTTTTCTCTTTTTTGGTACTTCTCTACTTTATGAAAAAGGACATCCTTCTCTGGGATCTGGTCTGTCCTGCCAATATGCCCAAAGTACGAAAGATGAAGTCTTGTCATCCTGCTCTTTAAGGAGCACTCTGGCCTTATTTCTTCCAGTACAGGTTGGGTTGGCCTTTTAGCAGTCCCTGGTACTTTCCATATTCTTCTCTAGCACCGCAATTCAAATGCATTGATTCTTCTACAGTCTTCCTGGTAGATTCAATGTCCAATTTTCCTGTGTCATGTGCTTCATATGTGTCATGATATTTCCATTGTCTCATATGTTTATGGCAGCTGATCGATGAATGAAAAGACTGGAGAATCAATGCATTTGAATTGTGATGTTGTGAAGAATATTGAAAAATTCATGGACAAATAGACAAATCTATCTTGAAGGAAGTACAACCTGAATGAATAACTAGACTGAATCTCATGTATTTTGTACATGTTATCAGAAAAGAGCAGTTACTGGCACAGGAGACCATGTGGGTAAAGCAGAGGATCAGATGAAACGAGGAAAACACTCAAGGAAATTGATCAACATGTGGCTGCAGCAATGGACTTAAGTATAACAATTTTAAGGATGGCATCTGACTAAATGCTGTTTCCTTCTTCCCATAATTGACTTAGGTCTAAATTGTGCAGCTGTACAAAGGATTGCTATGAGTTAGAGTCAACTGAAAGGCACCTAACAATAGCAAAATCTGCCTTCTGAAATTTGTCTTTGGTGCAAAAGCTGCCCACTGAGTCTCTTATAGTTGACCGTCCTGAGGAGCTTACTCTTCATGGGTATTCATGTTAATTTGATAAACTTGGTTAGTGATTGACAGGGAGGTAGTGTTTAGGACCAGGCTTAGGTCCAAATTTGAAGACTGTCTAAATACTTTTTGTATTCTTTTTGTTTTGTTTTGTTTTGCTTTTTTGGGAGGGGATGAATCACTGCCCTATGGTGGTGGGAGTAGGAGGCCCAGCCTTTGTTCCTGTGGAGTCATTGCTGGAATTGAACCTCCATCCCAGTGGGCCACAGTCCCATGCACAACCACTACGCCACTGGGGCTCAACCCTTTTTGTATTCTTTTGATGTATTTTCAATATATGTGGAGTATTTCTTTCATGAATATTTTTATTTTGAAAACAAACTTTTCAAAGCGCATCTAATAATTTTCTCTTCCAGCTATGAGATCAACAATCTTCCCAAAGATTCTATCCTCTGTATTATTTTTGTTTCACATGTGTGTGGAAAATGGCATTTAAAAGCCCAAGATCTGAGCCCAAGGTGCACCCATGCCTATTGGGTTGTCACGCTTATGAGTCTCTTTCAGTGAACAGGTGTAGAAAGAACATGCACATCTACATTCATTTCCAAGTCTGCAAATACAGCCACTGAAAACCACATGTTTACACTAATATATTTAAATCCAATTCAATACCCCAAGGAGTTATTCTAGTCTTCTCCTATTCTATTTTTGTAACTCATTTCTCTGGCCATAAAGAGCCTAGTCTGCTCATCCTTTTATATAACACGCTTGGAAATGACCAATTTCCTATCTCTACTGCTTTCCTCTCAACTCCATGAACATCCTATTCAACTTACTTGAGAGTCAGTATTAGGTCAGTCTTCCGACCTTCCCTACCACCACCATCACAGCTTCTTCACACTTCTTGGTTTTAGACATGATGTCGAGTAAATCTCTTCCCTTTGAACAACATGTATCACCACCTACTACTTCTGACACTTCCCTGTGTGTCACCATGGCTGCGTATTCTCTTCTATCAGTACAGAATCTCCTTTACCCAGTTAAATGGACTTGAGTGTAAATTGCTCAAAAGGAGAAAAGCGTAGAAAAAAGAAGAGGAAAATACATAGTAATTAAGCAGTTGTAGGTAGCAGAACAAATTAGAAATGCGGTACTTTTCATTCTAGTTTGACTGACTTTCAAACAATACTCTGATATTCCTCCACTTGTAGGAGGTGAAGGATTTCAATTGGCTTAATTTAGTGAAACATGAAATATTCTTATTCTTAAGGAGTTTAATGACTAATTTCAGGAACAATAAAGTATTACTTGTGCTTTTCTTAAAGGTTGTTCAAATGGAGAAGTCAAAGTATTAATAAATTAAGTTGTTTATCATTTTTCCCATGATGCTCAAAACTGTAAGAAACATTCTTGTAAGAAAATTCTGGCAATCTCCCTGGGATAAATATCTAAGCATAATAGAAGTTGCTTGCTCAAAGACTATTTTAGAGCTTCATAATTATATATTTTACAATATATAATTCTATCAGTCACTCACACGTCAGTCACACATCAACACATAGTGACTTCATGAGCAAGGGAGTGAGACATGCCTGTTCTTTCACCGTCCACACAATCAATGTTGTATTTGTAGCTACCCAGAGAATTGCTATGAGTCAAAATCAGTCCATAGGCGGTGAGTGTCTTGTGTGCTGTTTAGTTTTTTATTTCAACGTATTGCATTCATCTTCTAGCACTATAGTAAGCAATGTTCCACAACTATCTTTAAGATTTTCCATTGGCTGTTTCAAAATATGTCACCAGATCCTTCTTTTTAGTCTGCCAGTCTAGAAGCTTTTCTGAAATCTGTCCACGCTAAGTGACTCTGTTCTATTGGAAATACAGGGAGCGTCATCACTTCCAGCATCATAGGAACCCACAAGCCATCACCATGCACTAAACTTATGTTTGTCATATTTAAATAAACTTGTTAGAACATGGTGGGTTTGAATCATTGACTTAGCAATTAGTAGGCCGACACTTAACTAACTCACTACCTTACCAGGAATCCTTCTGACAAAGAGTTTAAAAAAATTATTGCCATCAAGTCAACTCTGCCTAGTAGTGGCCCTATATGAAATTTCTGAGTTATTATACATATTTATGAGAGCTGGAGGCCTCTTAAGCCTTCCTTGAAGTAACTAGTGCATTGAAAATATCAACCTTGTAGTTAGCATACAATGCACCCAAACAACACCACCCTATAAAATTTTTGAATAGTTTGTAAACATATATCACATCTATATGCATATGTATGTATAAACACACAGATAATACACATAGATTATAATATATATCAATTTATAAAATATATATATGATCTGAATATGAAATATGGATATGTCATACATTTTACCAAACAGAATACACAGGTATCAAATAATGCACTAGAAGAGGTGATGAAGAAACTCAATATTATCAGCCAAACAAGGCCAAGGGCCAATTCTGGAACAGATTATTAAGTGCTCAGATTGCAGCAAGTTCAGGGTGAGGCTGCAGAATATTAAAACAAGAATGTGAGAGCTAAAATACAACCTTGAATGTAGTCAATCTGAGTTTAGAGAGTGTCACAAGAACAGATTTGACCCATAGCTGAAGACCTTATAAACTGTGAAATAACATACAATACAATACACCAAAAGAGTAAGAGTTCATTACAAAGACAGGAAAAGAGGAAAAACGTAGATGTCAGCAATTCTGAAACTTCCTCTTCAACTCAGAGTATCTAAAAAAAACTGGAAGAAATTATGAAGTAACAATGCTGAAAAGAACATTTCGAAAACTACCACTCCAGAAGGCAAGGAAGGGCATTTTTATATGTGCAAAGATCTGGAGTTAAAAAAAAAACACATAAAGGAAAAACATGTTCCTGTGTTTGAAGCTGAGAGAATTGAACAAGCAACTCAAGCCTCGAACTTCAAAACTGGATTCCATGGGCAAAATATCCAATGATGCCAGAAGCACCAAAAGAAGATGGGGGTGCTGAGCCCCGGTGGTGTAGTGGTTGAGTGCGGGACTGTGGTCCACAGGGCTGGCAGTTCAAATGTAGCAGCAGCTCTCCAGGAGCAAGGCTGGGTCTCCCTCTCCCACCAGGGGGCAGTGACCCCCCCCCCAAAAAAAAAGAAAATGGGAAGATGCAGGAACTAGTCCACATCCAACCACTTCAAAAGGTCACACATAATTGAAAACAAATTTTATTAAAGAAATAAGTTCAAGACTAACTGAAGGTATTTGCGGAAAACAAGTTTCCAGGAATTGACAGAATATCATTTAGAGTATTTCAACAAAATTGTGAAGCCCTGACAGAGCTCACTCATGTATGCCAAGAAATTTGGAGGACCTGCTCAACAGACTGATTAGCCAATCATAATGTGTGATCCCAAAGAAAGATGACCTGACGGAATACAGAAATTATAGAACAATGCCTTCAATTTCATGTGCAAGTAAAATTTGACTGAAGATCATTCAGCCATGGTCATAGCTGTACATTTACAAAGAGCTCCTCGAAATTTAAGATGGTTATAGAAAAAGGCCCAGCATGAGACAAATCATTGTTGTCATCAGATGCATCTTAGACAAAACTAAAAAATACCCTAGAGACATTTACTTTTATTTTATTGATTGGATAATATTTTTTTAAAAACTATGGATAACATTGGGAAGAATGGGAATTTCAGAATACTTCATTGTGCTCATAGAGAATACTTACTTCAACCAGCAATCTGCTATTGTTAAAATAGAACCAAGAAGCATGGCAAGGTCTAAAATCAGAAAAGGTGTGAGTCAAGGTTGTATGGCAGTCATGTGCTTATTTTAATTTTATGATTGAAATGTAGGGGTGGAGATAATCTGGAGATAGCCATTGAGTAGCCAATGAGGCCTCTATGTGGGCATGGCTTTCTCCTGAGACTTCTGGGAAATCTCATGATATTTCCCTCGTGAAGATGAGAAGCTATCGTCCCCAGTTGTTGGGAGTTAGCTTCAGAGATGATTAATCACAGACAAGATGGCAGCTTCTTAGAAGCTGAAGGAGCCAGCAGAGAGATCACACGGCTTTGCCCTGATTGAGCCGGATCTCTGAAGCTGGGGCAGCCACATAGAAACCTCTGCCAGCGATGAGTTGCTTCTGCTGTTGATGGACCCTGAACCCTGGAAGCGAGGAACCATGGGGAGACCCCTGCCAGCGCAGGGATTCTCCACCCACTGACCTGTGACTTCGTGAGTCGGAAGGAGACTTTATAGACTGATTTCAGGCATATGGATTAATATCGGACTTATGACTCTGTACTGAACTGGATTGGGATGCTTACTTAGTGTCACATTCCTTTTGTATATAAACCCTTTCCTTACATCTACATGCGTGTCTATGAAATTTGTTCCTCTAGCCTACCTGGACTGACACAGTTGTATCCTTTTACCTTACTTATTCAAACTGTGTGCTAAACAAATCAGCTGAGAAGCTGACATGACACCAGGATGATTAACGACCTGTGGTACACAACGATCCCTGCTGAAAGTAAGGGGGACTTGAAGCACTTGCCGATAAAACAAATCCATGACTGTAACCTTGAGTACAGATTGCAATTAAATGTAAAAAAACCCCAAAATCTTCACAACTGGACCAACGGACATTTTGATGAATGGAGGGAAAAAATGCAAGATGTCAAGATTTCATTTTTTTGAATCCACAATCAGTGATCCCTGAAGTACCAGTCAGAAAATCAAGTGATGGATTGCACTGAGCAAATCTGTTGCCTCTTCAAGGTGTTAAAATGTAAAGGCGTCACTTTACGGACTAAGACTGGATTTAATGGCACAGTATTTTTGATCATTGCCTATGCATGTCAATGTTGAACAGTGAATAAAGAACACCTGAGGAGAATGCGTGCATTTTAATTATGATGCTGGTGAATAATATTAGAAGCATTGAGGAGTGCCAGAAAAAGAAAACAAGTATGTTCTTGAAAGAAGTGCAGTCAGGATATTTCTTGAAATTGAAGATGGAGAGGCTTCATCTTATGAACTTCTATGCTGTTTTCAAGAGGCCAGTCCCTGCACAAGTATATCATACATGGTAAGTAGAGGGTCAGGGAATTGGATCAAAACCTTCAACAAGATTAACTGGCCAGAAGCTGCTACAATGGGCTCAAACTATCGGAGACTGTAGATATCAGGTATTTTTTCATTTTTGTATGCACATGGTTGCTAAGAATTGACACTGACTTGATGGTAACTGACAATAAGAACTGTGTGTGTGTGCATGTGTGCGTGTGTGTGTTCCATTTTAACTCACATCTTTAGGGAGAGCATTTTATGCATTTTTTGACTTATAATAAAACTACTTTGGGGCTGAGCCCCAGTGGCGTAAGTGGTTGAGTGAAGGACTGTGGCCCGGGGGCTTGGCAGTTCAAATCCATCGGTGGCTCTCAGGAGCAGCGCTGGGTAGCTCCCAGGACAACCGGAGGGCAGTGATGCCAAAAATAAATAAATAAATAAATAAATAAATAAATAAATAAATAAATAAATAAATCTATTTTATGTATGAGTTTGTAATTAGTTTTCTGAGTTTCCATATTAATTGTAATAGATTTTCATTGGATTCTCTTGGGTTTTGCATATACCACTATTGTCTATATATATGGTACTTTGGTCTCTGCCTTTCAAATATTATACCATGAGTTTGTCACTCCTTGCAGAACAATCACTACCCATGCCCCTCCTCATTTCTTTAGAAGTAGAACAATCATTTCCTTGGGGCACGTCTAAACCATTTAGGTCCCCAGATTTTTTAAGCTATGGATGACTAAATGACATCCCCCCAAATCTCATTGACCTTTAGTGGATCCCGGCTCACAGTGCCCTTCCCAGGGCAGAGTATAAAGGCCCCAGAGGGTTTCCGAGACTCTAAATCTTTGTGAGCGTAGAAAGTCTAATTTTTCTCCCATGGAGTAGCTGGTGGTTACCAAAGAACAATGTTCTGGAAAATCAAATATAAAGACATTGGGGGTAGTGTGGAGGTATAATGGAACCCTGGTGGTGTCATGCTTACAAGTTAGTCAGCCAAAAACAAACAAAATACCACCACCACCACCACCCCAAAACACTACAAGCATCCGCAGGAGAAAGACTGGTCTTTCCACTTCCATATAGTTAGTCTCAGAAGCCCACAGGGGATCGAGATGTGTCAGATTGACTCAAAGGCAGTGTGTCCTCAGCTTTATGAATTAAAATTATTGAGCCAGTTACTTACACTGTCTGTGGAGTGTACCAGAAAATAGACAAATTCTTAAATTCAAAAAAGGGCCCACAAATAACCTGGGTGAATGCAAGTACCTTCTAGACCAAAGGAAACGTCCAGAGAAACAAAACGAATTAATTCCAAGAATACCATATTTGGCATGCTGCTATGTGTTTGTTACCTCATGAAGACAGTCTGAGAGGCAGGGCTTAAGGAGCTCTGTGTGTCCTGTCAAACCTGTCCTAAAAGCACTAGAGATTTCCAATAATGGGGCTGGTTATGGTATAAAAGTAAAACAAAAACACCACCCTACTCCCCAAAACCTTTGTAAAGTACAATTGGTGTTTCTGAGAAGGTGTCATATTTGAACTTTCTACATAAGTGTGTAAATTCTTACTTTCATCCCTTCTTAAAAATACTTATAAGCTTCAAATTTGAATTGTATTCATTTCATCATTGACAAAATAATTACAACTATGTAATTAATAAGACCATAAAAGCATCTTTTCAGTCAACACAACTGCAACAAAACATGGGAAATTTGACCCAGACATAGACTGATTGTACTGCTTGGTGTTCAAAACAAACCAAGCAAATGACCTAAGACTAAAAATATAGCTTACATTTTTGCTGTTGTTCAAACTGCAAGTTGAGCTCAAGAAGAGCTAAAGAACCATATTTTTCTTACAAAAGGTAAAAAGTGAAGTATATAATTTAAATGATATGCACTCTGACTGTCTGGATAAGCATCTCTTAATACCTTCCGGTGAGAATCAGGTTCCTAAATAATATTCCCTTTTCTGTCTGCTTCATCTCCCTGCATTGCATAGCTTCTCAAAACAAACGTAAAATTCAAAAAAAACCAACAAAGAGAAAACATATGTTTCTATTATGTTAGAGTGAACATAGAGCAGATGCATGAAATTTAAGACTATAATAAGAGGGAGATAGTAAATAACAGTGCCAATAACATTGGCATGAATTTAGAAAAGCCACACTGGAACTAAACTAATAAGAATGTATCTCAGTCCGGCTGTTTCATGATTGGAAATGAGATATTGCTTAGCTTGAACTTCTGCCATTGGCAAAGAAGACTGGCATCTTTTGAAATAGAATTACTTTGGCTTGGGTCGAAATTGCCACTGCATAAATTGTCTGTGAATGGATTCAGGTCTCATCATCCTTCCCAAGCTTTGAAGGGTTATATTCACATGTCAATATATAAGGGACTTGTTGTTCACACCCAAGCATAACTTTACATAGTTTGCATACACTATACAACCTATATTTTGTTGTTTCCACTTTTTTGACTTAGAGCATTTTATCTTGCATACAGAAGTGTGCATTATTGTAGTTCTTGTTAATTATTCATTTCTCTCTCTAGTATCGGAGGTGGAAATGAAATTAGAAGCCACAGTCCTAGAAATAGGTGCCTTTCAGAAGAGATCAGAGCCTTGCTGAAATTTCCATTACAAGCAAATAAGATTAAGCCCACTCTGAATTTGTATTTAGATAACCTTGTCTCTTTTCATTACATAATTCTAACCAATTGTGAATAAGTGAAAGTCCCCATTGTCCTTTCTCAGAGTATGCCAAAGTCAGGAAAATCAACCCCGTGCCCATGCAGGATTGTACAACTGTCACAATGCCCTAAGCAGTTCCAAAGTCCACTCAAAGAAGATTGATAAACTATCCTAAGAATTTCTTTTGTGTCAAAAATTACCCTTGAGGTCTCCTTTTAGTGTCACTCAGATTAAACTCTTAAAGTTCTGCTCTCCTAATTCATGTAGATGTGCAAACTTGAAATTTTAATTCTTCCAAGTGAAAATATGCTTTTCTTAGCTACATGGCATAAGACCTGGAGTCCACAGTTTCTATGATGCAGCAGTATAGTTTAGGGTATTAGTCAGTTAGGCTATAAATGAGAGACCATACCATACGGACATCCCTGAAAGAGATAACGTCAACCCTAAAAGTTGCATAGAAAGAGAAAATAAGGTTCCAAAGAAACTAAATGAGCTACTTCCCAACTCAAGACTTGGACAGAATTGCTGGTTGAGTATATATGCTGACATCTTTGCCTATTATTATTAAAATTTACCAATTTATCTTATAAAAACAACAGAGTCAGCCATTCATGGCCATCTTCATTAAACTCTGTGGATATGCTTTGAACAATTAATATTTCCATTAGAATATACACCATAGTGCTTAAAAAATATTAGTCTTGACTATTGCTAATTAACTATTTTATCCCAAGGGGCATTTTGAAATAGGCAGTGATTTCTCAGGGGTCATCAAACTACTGCCCACAAGTCAAAATCATTGCCTATGTGTTCAGGCTTGCAAGTCATGAATGGCTTTTATATTTTTAAGCAGTCAGAAAGAGCCAAAAGAAACACTATTTTGTGTGACTAGAAACGGATCTTCCAATTTCACAATCCATAACTAAAGTTGGCACACTGCCATGCTCATTCGTTTTAGTGTTGCCTGTGGTTGCTTTCAGCTTTCAAAGGCAGAGAGTTGCAGAGCAGAGGATATTTGCTATCCCAATTTTTGCATAAAAAGTTTGCCAACACTGGGGCTAGATTATCGCAGGGCCCAGACTAGGTAACTGATTCAGTCTAAGTATAGCATTGACTCTGAGGTTGTCCTTCTCAATGCCTTGCCAAAGGGCGTGTCTGATCCGCATTGTTTTTGTGTCTTGATGAGCTGAGCTCCACGCACACTCCAGCTGGGTGGCTAATTAATTACTAGGGCCCCATTGTGCTCTGACAACTTGGAAAATGTTAGCAGGTGCTGCCACCCGCATGACCCACATGTCCCTCTGAGGGATCTGAATCAGTTGCTGGGTGGGGGTTGGGAGATTAATAGTGGCTGTTATGATAAGATTTTTTTTCCTAAACCCTTTTCCTGATAGCCAAATCATGTGTTTCATGATCTGATGAACAGCACATAGCATAAAAATCCACGTGCCCATCTTTTTCTTTAGAAAATGGTTACTTCTGTCTCTTTAATATTTTCTTAGAGTTGTAAATATGCCATTGCTATACTTCGACACAGTGTTTTACAATTTGTACAGGTACTCGCAGTTGGGTTGTGTTTGCTCACATGGCTTTAGGCACATTTTCTCTGTTTACCTTAATGGATCGGTTTTAAGAGGAAAGGGGTTGGGTGGAGGTAAATAGATGTCTGTTTGTGAGGTTCTCTGGCCGGAGAAGATATTCTCTGCTCTGGTTTAGGTACCAAGAGCCCCTACAGGAGTCCATGAAAAGTGCCAGCATGGTGCATTATAGAATCGCTTCCTTCTATTGGCTGTTTCTTGCTACCATCATTGTTCCATCTAGATGGGTTATAATGTTTTATAAGGTTCCGACTTTCAAAACAATACGATAAGAAACGAAACAGTAAGAATCATTGCAAAGGTGAAATCATCTACACACATTAGCAACTCAGTGTAAAGAAGTACACATGACCATCCACGAAGCTGTTGGTTATCGATTCCCACATCTGAATGCTCAGTCTCCTTCAAAAAGTCCTTGTCAATTCTAAATATTTACACTATTTCTTACTTCAGTTTTTGAAACTCTGAGAGTTTTTTCTACTGCCTCTTGACATAGCAAATCACTTTTCTACAGTATGGCCACAAACACACACACACACACACACACACACACACACAGAAGGGTGCCACAAAAACTTCCACAAAAATAAAATTAAAATAATGGGGATGTAAAAAAATAACAAGAATGTTTCTACAAATTTTGAGGTCCCACTTTAAATGTATGTACATACATCTCACATACATGTATGTTGCTGTTAGAGTCAGTTTCAACTCATCGTGAGCCTATGTACAACAGAAGGAAACACTGCTGACTCTTATACCATCTTGATGAGCATTTCTGTGTTTGAGTTCCTTCTTGTTAAAGATTTCCCTCTTTTTTACTCTCCCAAGAATATGTGTACATATCAGTAGAAAAATAGATATATACACACAAGTATGTATACATAAAGGCACATAAAGAGATTTCAATTCATGAATATATGGAGGTACAGGTTTACAAACACATTCTCTTGATTATCAGAATTTCTGTGGCCAAGTACTTTTTGGTAACACTTAAAATAGTCTCTTTGGGGTAACAGCAAAAGAAAAGAATAGGTAGCCAGTGAAAAAACAGTCATCAGAGAAAATAACAAATTTGCAGCAAAACTCACGTGAGCATCTTTACAAATGATTGAATTTTTGTCACAATTTTATAAGAATGCTGCTCGACATAATCAAGTGGTGGGAATCTTTTTTTTTCTGCCAAAAGCCCTTTGGATATTTATAACATTACTTTCAGACCATATTGGTCATTTTTTGGCACTTCCCAGGGACTTCCGTGCTCTGCTCCTCTTGCTATTCTGTTGCACGCCCCCAGTGCTTTGCTCTGGCATGGTGGAGTTAGCATGGGTATAATTCTCACACTGTGCCTCCAATCCTGTCCCCTGCAGGGTTATCGGGAAGTGTGGGGTGTCACAACTCATATGGTCCTCTCTGTGCATTGGCTACTTCAAGTGGGGCATTTGTCCTTAGAGATTGGTGGACCAGGGTGTGCTCTACTCCCTTCCTCCCCCTTCATTTAATTCCACTTCTGTCTGGGTACAGTAGATCGAGTCCTCTCCCCCACTAGAAGGTCTAGTGTCATTCCCTGTGACAGACACTGCCAGGATTGGAGTCAGGCCGGGCATATAGTCCAGTCTTTTCCTGGATTCCTCCACATGTTACATTGTCCTCCTGGTTTGGCGTATCACGGTAGGGATGGCTGTGTCTTCTTGTGAGATAAATGTCCGTTCTTCTATTCCTGGTGTGGTAATCATGCATACCTCAGGAGACTCATGTTATACCTATCCTTTTGAGATTGGCTTACTTCGCTTAGCAAGATTCCTTCCAACTCTTCCAATGAAACGATATGCTTCATGTGATTGTCCATGCTTTTCAGTGCTTTTGATCGTCCATTCCATCGTGTGCATGTGCCAGAGTTTTCGAATCCACTCATCTATCAATGGCAACTTAGGCCGTTTCTAAGTCTTCCCAATTGTGAATTGCGCTACAATAAACATTGGAGCGCAGATGATGGGTCATATTTTATTTGTCACTCCTCTGGTATATGCCCAGGAGAGGGATGGCTGGGTCATAAGGTGGATCTATTTCCATTTCTTTTAAGTATCGCCAGGTTGTGTTCCACGGTGGCTGTTCTTATGTATACCACCACCATCAGTGGAGGTGGGTTACTATTCCACCACATTGTCTCCAACACTTGTTGCTCTCTGGTTTTCTGATTTGGTCTACCCTCAGGGGTGGTAGGTGGTATCTCCTGGTTGTTTTAATTTGCATTTCTCTTATGCCTAATGAATGGGAGCATTTTCTCATATGTTTATCAGTCATATGGACTTCCTCTCTAGTGAAAGTTCTCTTCAGTTCTTTTGCACACTTCCTTATGGGGTTAACTGTTCTCCTCTTTTTTCAGGCCAGGCACCCCAACACTCTTAATCCTCAGATTGACAAATGATTATATATCTCCCACAATATACCAAGTAACATTAGTTTCAAATTGACATCATTTTGTTTAGTGCAAATTTCTATAACTTTGTACCAATATTCTCTCTCTGTCTCATAGACACAGGCACACCACACACACACACACACACACACACACACACACACATACGATCCCTTGGCAACCTGGACACCCTCCTTTGGACACATTACAGCTTGCCAAATTTAGTGTGGCAGAGTTCAAATCAGACATCACGTGCTTTGACTTGTTAGACAGTCCAATGAGTAGTTTGCTCAAGTGAGGCTCTCCTCAGCAAACTGTGTTCCTGGAAAACCACTAAAAATAAAAAGAGAAATCAGTCAGTGCTCTTTTGGCACAGAAATATTCTCATGAACTCCTTGTTAACTTATTGAGGGATTTATAAACACATTCAATTCACTATTTTATAAAAGCATGGTGCAAACCTAAGATGAGAGAGAATCACTGTTTCCAAATTACTCCACCAGTGTGGCGCATACTATGAAATTAAGAAAAAAGTCTAAGTAATGTAATAATTACTTAGTATTGAAAAGTTAAAACTGTAAAATCCAACTGAATTGTGATGTTCTGGTTTCAATGCAAATCACTACGGAAGGTCTACATAATAAACTGAACTTATTATATCTCTTTATTTATGGCTTGGAATATGAGGACAAACCACTATTCTTTAGTTATTTCTGGACTGATCCTAATCTGGAAGTGTTGCAAACATCATTAAGAAGCATCATATTTAACAGGGAATTAGAAAAATTAAAAATACACACAGGAAAGGATGAAGCGATATTGAGCCGTAATAATTCAAGTTAATAGATACAGGAACTAGTCACTCAGATCCCAGTCAATTGGTAGGGGAAATGTTTAGAAAGTCATGAGTAAACATGCTAAGAAAGACTCTTTATATTGCAAAACAGATAGTACTTCACAAAGGACTTGTGTCCTCAGATAGTAGCTAACGACTGGAGAATAGACAAATGCAATATGCCTTTGGCTATAATGAAGCAATGCTTGGGCCCTGAGGTATTAGCTCTCTGCCTGACATACCAATGAAACCAGAGAATTCTAAGTAGATAGAAGAAACCCCCATGCATTCAGCACCCTCAGTGACATAGCAATGTGATAAAAAATTTTCACAGATACAGGAAAGTGAATATCAGGAAGAAAAAAATTAACCCAGGAAAAAACTTTAAAATAAAAGGACATCTACCTGAAGAATATGGCCTCATATTACAGCCAACATTTCTCGATTATGGTAGAAATATTGAAAATATTTTTCAGGGAATGTTTTTCCAACAGTGTAATCATACATTAATTATTTAATTGCATGCAAATATTGGAGTCAAACTCAGAGCAAGGCAATTTCAACCCCTCTGTCTAGATGAGAGGTGTCTACTTGAAAATTGAGAAAAGATATGTATGTGGAGAAAGAAGATCCTTTGACTCAAAAGTGCATCAGACAGGAGAGTCTAAAATTCCAAAATGACATCATACTGAAGATGCGCGTGTTTCAAAATAAGTGCTTTACATATTGTGCCTTATTTCAAATATATAGCAGCTTGACCAGTGTTCCCTTTTTAAAATATCAATATAACCATTGTGTGAGGAGAGAAGACAGATGGCCATAATGGCCCCAAATGGCAATATGCAAAAGTCCCTATACAACTGTAACAATAATGTCTTTTCAAATTTTAATAACGCCTGTCACCCAAGGGACTCATGACCTGCCTCACATTTCATTATATGCAACATTTCCATTCGGTTAGTGATCTGTTTTGTTATTCTGTTCCAGTGAAGCATTGCCTGAGCACTGTGTAAATTGGCTGGCATTGTGATTCAAGTTGGTTACCGATCTAAAAAAAAGTCTTGTATTGCATTTGGACTCACAATTAATTTACCTGTATCATTATATTAATTTTTGCTGAGTTTCATCTTGATGATGCATTTCAAGAAGATCCACACAAAATGTGGTTGACTTTTCAAGTAGAAGCAAAATGCACTGTCTTTTAAACATAGTCCCAGCTTGGGACACTTATCTTTATGAAGTCACAAGTCAAAAACATAAGAGGACCTGGATTACTCTCAAGAGCCCTGGTGGTGCAGTAAGTTACCGGTTGGGCTCTAAACACAAGGTCAGCAGTTGGAAACCATTAGCCAAAGGCTTTCTGCATCCAGAAAAAGTTATCATCTTAGAGACCCACAGGGGCATTTCTGTTCAACCAAGGTTGCTTTGAGCCAGAAATCCACTCAAAGGCAGTGAGAGATTACTTTCAGGTGAAAAACTTGAATGAAATAGTGGGTCCAATGAGTCATTGGACTAAAAGATTTAGAACTAAGGGATAGAGGTAGTCTTCGCGCCCATGTTGTGCTGTTCTACCTACTCATCTTGCCAACCTCACCCTTACTTCACGAAGGACTTGTGTCCTCAGGTTTTCTGGTCAGTTTATAATTGGGAATGACTGTATCATCAACGACTAATATTTTTTTTGGGGGGGGGTGCCATCACTGCCCACTGGCTGTCGTGGGAGCTACACAGTCTTGCTCCTGGAGAGCCACGGCTGGATTTGAACGACCAAGCCCGTGGGCAGCAATCCAGCATTCAACCACTACACCACTGGGGCTCGGCCTCAATATTTGTTTTAATATAACAAATAATTATCTATGTATTACTCATGTGTCAAGTTTTATATTTCAACAACATTAAATGTTAATGCGTGTATATATATGATTTATCTCAGAGGAATTTACCTAATTGGGCAAATTGGTCACTTCAAGTTTAAAAAGTGACCTCAAAGCTTTGAAGCATGTATGTTGGTTACTAGGTTGTTGACACCCTAGTTTGAAGTGTTGCTACTGATATGAATCATAATGTAAATATCTGATAAGCAGGCAAACTCTGTGAAAGGCTCATTTGACCCTCAAGGGGTCGTAACCCACAGGTTGAGAACTGTTGATATAAGAGCTTCACTTATCATCAAACAGTTTTATTCATTGTGCTAACATTTTGGTTCAAATTACAGTCAATCTTATATCCATGTGCAACCTTGAAATTGCTTTGGCTGATAATGTTACTTCTCACACCTAAATTTTTGTTGTTGTTGTGTGCTGCCCTTTCTACTGATGATTCTTTCTCTAAGTGTGAGTATTTGTGTGACTATAAAGAAGAGGCCACTAAGACCCCACATTTGCCAGCAGCTAAGTTATGAGAGCTTACAAATCATCTGTGCCAGAGCTTTCAACAGTTTATCTTCTTCAGAAATGCTAGTGACAGAGAACTGATGGTTTCTTATTTATTTCTTAATTTTCACAAATCAAAAGCACTTCAGATTTCTTCTGTCCTAGTTTTAGGGAGGGTAATTCACAATTTCTCTAATGAAAAATGTTCAGCTTCTCTATATTGGATAGTACTGTTTGTTCCTGATATCCGAGTCAGATAACAAATCCAAGAAGTTAAAAGTGACAATTGCTCCAGATTCTCTGCTTTCCACTTCATTTCATAGCATCATGAATCCTCCATCTGTTCCTTGCAACTAGAATTTCAGGATACCTCCTACGAGAATAACCCCAAGCACTTATTATCCAGTTTAATTGCTGCTGTCATCACTATTAGAAATAACAAATGTCACTGACATTATAAGGTTTATTCTTTATACTTAAATATTGGTAGACTACTTTTTCAGTTTTTGTACTAAGTAGCCTTTAGAAAATATTTTGCATACCCTTCCTGTCACCCTGGGATTTGGGAGCTAAATAATTGTTGCACAAATAGTGGTTCTATGAATAATGCTATCACTGTGAATAATAACTCTCCTTTGCCTATGATCTGGAGGTCTTATTTCTTTTGCACTGCCATGAGCTATGAGTTTGTGTGGACTAACAATTTGCTTAGAAAGAGGTAAGATTTCAGAGCTTCACATTTTTTATGACGATTATAATAAAATCCTAATATAAATATTACAGTTGATAATGAATATTAAACTTTATAATTTCAAAAGCCTTTCAGTTTTATGATAAATTTGGTTCTAGGAACATAACTTTTATAATGCTCAATGCTTGAAATGTATTCATGCAGTTCCTAAGTAAAGTTTTTCATTGTGGACTCGATAGCTTCTTGATTGCCGAGAAAGAAATTTTGCCACCTAACTAGATGACAAAATTTTCAAACACTTAAAAAAAACCTATGTGGTATTGTGAAACTACAAATGAATTTCAAATATAGTAGAATAGTCTAATTTAATATTTTAATAGTGATGAAACATTAATTCACAGAAATTGCATGCTTTTGTGGTAATTGCTAAAATGATTCATTAGTGGGAAATACTTGGAGCCCTGTCTGTGGAGTGAGCTCTCTCTGCCACTATCACCACTCCTTGGAGTGCTTATTCGACACTTTGAATGCCTGACATGCAGGTGTTTCTGGCATCCTGATAATCTCATATATTTGCAGAATAGCCCAATATTCTATAGTTCACTGTTAAAATGGAGTATTGAAGGAGAGAATTAAAAAAAACAACAGAAGATGAGTGTGGCAGTTACATAATTTCATGTCAACTTGAATAGATATAAAAGTGTAGGGTTGGTAAAGCCCTGTCAATCATGTCATAACCTGATGATGACTTCTATGAGCATGGTCTTCTTCTCAGGAGAGTCCTGGGAAACTTCCCCGCCCCTCTCTGTCTTCATCTTCCTACTGACTAATCCAGATTGCCGCCAGTGTCTTGTTATGGGTCCACCACCATTGGATCCACACGACTCTACACCTAATGAACTGTGCATTCTTGCTTTGGACATCATTGTGACTGCATGAGTCTGAAGAAGCATTATGGACCAGTACTAGGCTTATGGAATTGAGTTGGTATGTTTTTATACCACCTGGGCTGGTATGTTTTCTTGATATATAATTACCTCTTGATATACAGCCCATTTCTTACACATACATGAATGTCCCTAGATTTATTTCTCTAGTCCACAAAGCCTAACGCAGGGAGGATTTAGAGTAAGTAGAAGAAGAAATAATGTGACTCTGGTTGCATTCAATTCCTGGTGCTTTGTTTGACTAACGATGGGTGACCACTAAAGGTGTGTAGTCTAGGTAGTCAAGAGAAACAAAATTCTTAGACACTCTTATTTTATAAAAGAGATTTTTATATAAATGGTAAGTGTACATTAATAAAGCATCCCAACCCAGTGCTGTCCAAGCCCATAAGTCCGACATTGGCTGTACATCTACAAAGTCCTCCTCACATTCACAAAACACATACAATGATGCCAAATGCAGGAGAATCACTGGCCAGTGGGTAGAAATTCTTTGAATCCAGTGGTGATGTAAGCATCTCAGCACTGACAAGGCTCTCTGCAAGGTTTCTCCAGCACCCAAAGCTACATCAGGGTAGGTCCCTGTGGCTTGTCTTCAGGGATGTCTCCCGGGAAGTGAGCCTTGCCAACTGAGACAGAGAACTACCTAAAGCAATCACACACTAGTCCAACATCAGAGAACAAGACAGGACACAGAACACAGCCAAGGCTCATGGAGACATTTATCTCTCTGCCCTTCAATCAATCTTACATGTGTTCATGGGCCAGGATGGCACAATAAGCCTTGACTGTCACAAAAGGCTTCTCAAAGCAGAAGAGATCAAACTTTTGGTTTCTGTTGGCTAATCACACCAAGCTATCCCAGAGCTTAAGACAGCACTATTTTGAGGCATGTTTGCAAGTCATTTATAGATATAATTCATTTAAAGCTCTGTGTTACCTAAATGTAGATTCACCCGATTTCTAGGACTGCAATTCTCCATCTCTTTGCTTTGAAAACACCCTATGCATTATTGGCAATTCATTATGCAGTGAGTATACCCTGCTCACTCTCAAATGATTTACCTAAAATGCCATTCCCACCACTTGCTTTTGTCTGTATTTGACATATGTTTCCATACAAAAATGACTTAAAATTCTCTGATCAGCACATCTTATCTAATGCCATAACTATCCATAACTTATTTCTCTCGTCATTCTCCTATCTCAACCTGCCCCCTGTCTTTTGAATGTGTGATTTGCAAAATAATTTCTTTAAGAAGAATTAGCACAAAGCTGATCCCAATGATATGGACATTAACACTGTCCCAAATGTCCAACTTTTCCAAAGTTATATTTAGTCCATTATCTCAAATATAAACCATTTTCTTCCTTATATCCAAGGACGCCACAATTCACTGAGAATACTCACAATCCACTCAAAAAACACAGCAAGAAATATGTATGTGTTTATGGAGATAAGCAAATCCTAATTCCAAAACATAGGTGTTCATCTGTAGAATTCACCTTTTTAAAATCAATCAAACTATTGACTTGTAAGGCTGTAGAAGCTGGTGGATCAAGTTAGGCAATAGGAGGCTGACTAGTGCAGCCTAAATTCTAAGAACCAGAGGTCACATGAAAGGTAAGTTAGAGGCAGGATCCAGAGCAAGAGTAGGGACCTCTTTCAGTGACTCAGTAAAGTCAAGGGGCTTACTTGTGTCCTAGCTTAATGACACATGACATCTGATTAGTGTTTGTCACCAGATGACTTAGAGATTCTTCTTCATATGCTCAGTTGGTAAGCATGAAGTGTAGGGTTATAAAGACAGCATTTCCCCCATGTATGGGGCTTTAATAAGGGTGTAGTGTTTGCCTTCAAAGGTCAAAAAGTGACCAAGAATAACCTGTTGATCACTTCCATGCACCATATGCGGTCTGGGTCTAGTCTCAATCAGTATCATAACACCAACTTCCTGTTTTCTCAATTAGCAGCTAGCAGTTTGCCTATTAAGGGAAGAGCTTCAAACTTGCAGTTAGTTCTCAATTTGACACAAACAAAAACAAAAGGATGGCTAATTGGCAGACCACAAAGGAACCCCAAAGAAACAAAAGATGGTGACTTGAGTCACACCTACTAATAAGGTGGGGATTCAAAGCATATTTCCAAGTAAACCAGTATCATTAGCATAACAGATGACACACTCAAAGTGGGATGATAATCACAAATATGGAGGCTGGAATTTACAAAACATAATACCTGGAGAACTATGACTTAGCTCACTGCCATAGTGTCAATTCTGATATATAACGTACTTTGGAACAGAGTAGAACTGCTCCTTTGTGTTTCTGAGACTTTAAATCTTCATAGAAGTAGACTGCTTCATCTTTCTACTTTAGGGGGACAACGATCAAACCACTGACCTTGGACTTAGAAGCTTAACCAGTATTGCACTACACCACAAGGGCTATGCTAAATAATTAACTAGATTGAAGTGCCAGTCTTCATTTTTATCATGTTGCCTTCTGCAATAGCTTGTTAACCTTGTATGTTAAATAGAAGATTTAGTACCACTAAGGATGGCAGCAATCGTATATATTACACAGAGAACAGAATAAGCCAAATATGAGTAAAAGGACGTAAAAAGCTGAGATAAATTTATCTGAGATGGCATTCAAAGGGGCTTACTAAAATCAAAAAAGCAGATCTAAAGAAAAGCAGAATAAAAGACATAGATGTGGAGGAGAATAGTGAGCTAGGGTGGATTATCCAATAAGTATGGAGTCTTAGAAAGTAAGCACAAGTCATCTCTTGTCTCATCTTTCTATTTGAGAGGATCAGGCCTAGGCTACTCAATCCCTATCAGGGATGAAAATCTGAAAAGGGCCTATGTGTTTTTGACTCTATTAGGATGGTGCAGAGGGTTTGGGACATAGGCAGATGCCAACCACACCTAGAAGCAAAATCTTTGATGTAGTAAAACAAATGTGAAATAGATCACTATGGATTACTAAGCAGGCACAAGTAAATGTGTGCTTATACTGCTATTGGCTCATATGACACTGTTAGGAAGCTATGGTGTTAGGGAGTTGGGGGTTTACTTCTAAATAGAAGAGTGTCTAAGATTGAATAGAGCTATTTTTTTTTTTGGTAAATGAATAAAGCAATCATTTTTTGTACATCCAGGCAGTGATTGCTGCCAATTGCTGGCACATCCTTTTGAGACACCTTGGGACTTTGCAATGTGAAAGGATGCCTCTGTTTAAAAAAATGAGAGGTAGAATGCAACACTTCTTTTTCCTTGAGTTACAATGACAGGAACAATGTTACTGCTATCTTCTTCGCTTGGAAGCAGATGTTTCTCTCTCTAGTCTCAGTTTGCAAACAATATTTTCTTTCCCATTTATTCATGGCATTATACATTTACTAAAACTATCAAAACCAGCTAGTATACATTAAAGAATTCCCATTCTTTTGATATGCATAAGTAAATACATAATCATTACCTAACATTTTGGGAAATTACACAATGCTAAACTTACCATAATTTGTTAAGGGCTGAGCCCCGGTGGTGTAGTGGTTGTGTGTGAGACTGCGGCCCACTGGGATGGAGGTTCAAATCCGACTCCCAAGAGCAAAGGCTGGGCCTCCTACTCCCACCACCTGAGGGCAGTGATACCTAAAAAAAAAATTTGTTAAGAAGAAATCTTTGCACTAATGAGATCCCCTGTTGTATTAATTATCAATGTTATAATAATGCTCAGTAATAAACCATAGGGAAATTTAGTTAAACTAATATACATGTATTTAGCCATTTCATATATAGTTTAGTGTTTTCGTCTTCTCAGCTGATGCTTATACTGAATCAATTCTGTTCTGCTCCACATGCCTCTTATCATTTGGAGCACTGGTGGTGGTTAGGGAGAATCCAGTCTGTTTAAACTCATAACCTCCCTACTAACAATAACACAAAACAATGCTGAATACTGCACCCTCCTCACCATCTGCGCTGTTCAAGACCATTGTTGCCGACACTCTGTCAGTCCATCTTATTCGCAGTCTCTCTTTCTTGCATTTTTTCCCCATGAGCTTCCACAAAGCATGATGTGCTACTTCAGAGCCTGGTCCTTCACGATTTTATTTACAAAGCACTTCATGTAAAGTCTCACCTCTCTCACTTCTAAAAGGCATTCTGGTTATCCTCTTTCCAAAATGGATTTGTTTATTCATCTGACAGTTCATGACATATGCAAAATTCTTCAATGACACAATTAATCCCAATATATGGTCTTCACTTATTTTCATCCATTGTCCAGTTTTTATATGCATAATTGATTATACCTGGGCTTGAGGTAGGCAAGTCTTATCCCTGAAATTATATCTTTGATTTTTGACATTTTACAGTAGTTTTTCCCAATGGAATATATGTGTTAGTCCAGGCAGACTAGAGAAACAAATCCAGAGACACTCCTATGTATATAAAAAAGAATTTTATATACAAAAGCAATGGGATATTGAGAAAACATTCCAGCCCAGTACAGATCAAGTCCATAAATCCAATATTAACCCATATGTCTAATACCAATCTATAAATTCCTTTTCAGATTCAAGAAGCACTTGCAATGATGTTGAATGCAGGAAGATCACAGGCCAGTGGATGAAAAGTCATGACTCCAGTGCCAGTGGAAGCATCTCAGCATTGGTGTGGGTCTCCACGTAGTTCCTCCAGGTCTAGGACTCTAGTGTAGCTCCATTAGTCTTGCCATAAGGACTATAAACAGAGAATATATATGTATCTTGCTTCCACTGAGCTATTTATCTCCATGGTCCCTTCAAATGTGGTCATCAAGCTGTGACTTGATTGACAGGCTGGACTCTACCCCTTCTCAAGTTCACATCAGATTATGTAGCTACTACAATATGCCATTTGTTTTCTTGACTGCCTCTTCCATGGCTCCAGTGAGTTAACCTTGGTATATTCTCACAAAGACCCCATGCCCAGAAGCTTGCTTCACTTTGTTAAATATTATTAGCTAAAGCAAATCATGCTGCCAAACTATGTTTTAGATTGGAAGTCAATGTCTTATAGTAAAGGGATTAATGAAAGTCAACTACATAAACCTATAGGGACCTAAAAATGTGATGCTTCTTAGATGGGTAATTATACCTACTGAATAGTCACAACAGCTTTTGAAATGCTTGCTTGCTTTCACTGTCATGGCTGTGATTCTCATAGGGAGCATACAGTGACCCTTGACTTCGTCTTCAAGTCAATTAGGACTCCTTAGTACCATGGCAGGAAAAAGTAGAACTGATCCCATTGGATTCCCAAGGTGGTAGTCTCTATGGAAGGAGGCAGCAATTGCCTTTGCCCTGGGGAGAAGTTCTGGAGTTCAATCTTTCTGTTAGTTGCTCAGAGCTTAACCAGTGGGCCACCAGGGCTCACAGTAACACCAGTCCAATAGACAGTTGTATACAAAAATATTTCTGTCATAAAGAGTATCTTATCAATGAATAGGTTACTAAGTGACATTCCAACAAGATCAGCAGAGACACAGAGTGCTGGTTTGTTCACAGTTTATTCAGGGCAATATAGAATATATCTTTACAGTTGCCACCTCTCCCTGGGAGTGTCTAAAAATCTGCTTTGTGCTGACTTTCCTTTTGCCACACATACCCTTCCCCCAGTATGGGACTTGCTACTCGGAGGCCTGTGATATCAGGAGGATCCTCTACTGTGCAGGGGTGGGGCTGGGGACAATGGGAAACAGGGGTCATGCCACAGCTGCATCACTGACACAGCTTATAGAATCTTCAGAGCATGCTGGGCAGTGATAAGAAACAGCTCCTCTGCTAACCTGGGAGAATTTAACCCAATGACAATCATTTTTCTGCAACCAAGAAAAGAACACTGCCATGACAACCCCAAACTAAATGAGATTCTGAGATTGGAAGGAGCCTCTTCATTTTCTGTCTGAAGATACTGAATTAGCTCAAAGGAGATAGATGACAAGAGGCCTTAGTCAGAATTCATCAGGATAGCTGATGAGTCTTTTGTCCTATAGGGAGAGACTAAGCAGACTAATTATCTCTAAGGAGAGCAGAGTGGTAACTGTGTGCTCCCTACTGGAATCAAAACCACATCCATGAAAGGAAATATGCAGTTCAGCAGAGGTGACATCTACTCAAGAGTTGAAATCATCCATCTAAGAAGTTTTATGTATTTGAATCCCTGAAATGGATACAGTTTTATTTTACAGAGTTAACTATCCAAATATCCAGGACAGATTTTCTATCATTCATTGATCTGTATCACAAATCAAATCACCTATTTATCTAGATAGCTATATCTATTTTCTTTCATCTATCTATCTATCTACTTACCTACCTACCTCACTAGCATCCACCTACCTATCTATTTTCAATCATATTAAAAATGCTTTTTAATACTTAGGTATAACAAAATTAATGAAATCAACTAGAGGAAAGCATAAGTTTGTGCTTTTGTTTCTATCTATATTCATTCCAATAACCACATCTATAAATTATATTTGTGTAATCAAGAATATATGAGGGAACTTTAGTAAGCTCATGAAAATAGAAGATAAAGATAATGGAGTTTTTCACAAACCTTTGAAACCCTCTTATTCGTAATTACCATAAGTTTCTAGCCTAGTGGTTAAGATAGCACCACTTATCAGTAATATAGCTTGACTCTGGCAAATTGCTTCTGTGATCCTAAGATGAAACTCTATAAAATGGTGATGAAATTTATAATTATCGTAATGTGCTTTCTTTTTTTTTTGCAAAAGTCAAATGAATTAGCACATGTTAAGTGCTTACTTTATTTCCTGAAACAGAGCAAGCAGTCCAAAGAATCACAGTTAAAGTCAAGCATCTTCTATTAACTCAATGCTTTTGACATGCAAGGTTCTGACAAAATTTAAATAAGACCAATTAAGCACCTATTCTCTGTAAACAAGTCTAGGAGAATGTGAGGGATGGAAAACTGAAAACCACTTATGCTCTTTTTATAAAACTGGTGGTCTACTTCTGAAACCTCAGCCTCTGGAAAGCCTTTGGAACACACTCCCACACTGTCACATGTCAGGTGACTGTGAGTTAGAATTGCCTTGACAGCAACTGAAGAGAAAATATAAATAGTGTTTGCCATCTCATATATGAAACTGAGAGAGAGAGAAATAAAAGGTGAGAGAGACAAAAACTGTGGAACCAGAAAGAAACGAGACCACTACTGACTACAACAATGAACTTCAGAATGCATCAAAGAGAATGTGCAACTTTCAGATTCCTTGTAATGAAGGAGGACTTTTGAATAGTGACAAGGGAGAGAGAACTCTAGACTGAGGAATAGTATGATCAAATTTAGGGTAGGTAGAAAAATTATGTTCTACTAACCTCACATAACTATAATTTATAGCTAATGCTGCTTACAGAATTGTCAAACATATATAATTGCATTTTTAAGAATAACTAATTCCAAAGACCATTTATTTGTTAATGCATTAATTCAAAGGACATTATGTGGCATGGCACCTGCTTGGTACCAGCCACTGTAGTGGAAACTTGGAATACAAAATAAATAAGGCACATAATCTATTCTGAGGAAGAATACAGTGCAGCAAGAGAGAAAGACAAGTTAATAGATTGCTAGAATGCACTGGGATAAATCTTATTACATCAAAATGCTGTGAAAACTTGGAGAAGGGCAATGTGGTTTAGATAAATGAGTGGGAGAAAGTGGAAGGCAGAAAAGAAGAGGTGCCACAAGGGCATAATCTAGCCAGGTCATTAGTAATTAGGAGAAAGGAATGTTTGTTGCATGTAGAAGAATATACAAGTGGGTAGAGATTAGCGTGGTGAACGCAAAGTCCAATGATGTAAAGATAGAATCATTGGCTGGTAAGATTTAAGGTTGAACAGATGAACATGTCCGTCATAATTAAAGACCTTATATGCTATACTCAGAAGTTACAATATTATCCTGAAGGAATGGAAGGTGAACAGGAGTTTTAGATGAGACAAAATAACATTTGTGTTTAGAAAGACCACCTCTCCTGCAGAATGGAACTTGATTAGCGGGATCCGCTCTAGAGGTGAGATAGCAGGGATGTTGGAAGTAATGAGACAGAGTGTAATAGTGGCTTCAACTGGAGGGAATTTAGGGGATGGACGGCAGTAGCGGACTCTGCAATCTGTTATCTAGCAGTAAGCGGAGTATGTAAGGATGACTCTCAGTTTTGTGAAGAGGTGATTTTCTTATTCTGTGGGATTAGCCAAAGCTCTGGTAACAAACAAATCCTACAGCACAGTGGCAAGATCTCATTTACTGCTCAGCTCATTTAGAATACAGTAGAATATGAGGGGGCACCTATCAACCAGTGAATTTTCACCTGCAGGGAGTCCTCATGTAGTTCTTGAGAGCTCTGTGGAAAAGCTTATGAGATAAGGTGGAAAGTCGTGGGATTACACAAGCAAGGCTGCTTTTGTTATCCACCAGTCTTGACCTGAAACTCTCTCAGCTAGAAAATAGGGTCTTGTATCAGTGAGGAAAGTGAAGCAGTTTAACCAATGGCATGATTGATAACACAGCATTTTCCCCTGAGATAGGAAACACTGGAAGAGTAACAAGTTTGGGGATTAAACTTAAATTTATTAATTAAATGGCCTTAATTGAAAGGACAATGCAAGATGTTCTAGTGGTATAGTGGTTACACAGTAGGCCACTAACTATAAGTTCAGCAGTTCAAATCCATCAATCAGCTCCCAGGGAAGAAACCTGGTCTTTCTGCTCCTGTAAATACTTACAGGATATGAAACTCACAGAGCCATCATTATGAGTCAGCATTAACCTGATGGCAGTGAGTTTAGTCTGCTTTGATTCTTCCCAGA
The DNA here is from genome assembly GCA_004026705.1 of Nesogale talazaci. Taxonomy (NCBI): domain Eukaryota; kingdom Metazoa; phylum Chordata; class Mammalia; order Afrosoricida; family Tenrecidae; genus Nesogale; species Nesogale talazaci. The sequence goes on along the minus strand of PVJH01018081.1, from coordinate 9,046 downwards.
AGACTTGGGGTTGGCTTGGACTTTGACCCAACAATCTTTGTGTTAGCAGCTGAGTGTATGAACCACTTACACCAGCAAGGGCTCAGGGATTCCACAATAATGGTGCACATGGGTAGAAATAATCAGCATATATTTGGTAGGTGAAGTGAGAAGATTGTATGAGATGACACAAAAAGAGAATTCCGGGGGAAAATCCTAAAGAATATTAAGGGAAGGGTAGAAAAGAGAAGACCATGACAGAGACTATGGTATCCCAGAAGACCAAAACAAAAAACAAACTCAGATTAACAGAACAGAATTTACTAGAATTCTAGAGAATGTTCTAGAGAAGTCAAGAAGTTAAAAATTGGAAAATATATTGCATATAACAAGACAGCAGTCTTTATCACAATGGAAGAATCTGTCTCAATTTTCAGAGGAGGACATTAGATTCTGGGAATGAAAGAGAGATGGGAAGGTCAAAGACTAGGAACAGTGCAAGTAGAATGGTTTTCCAAGTTTACATGCTGTGCAGCTTGGGAAACCAGAGGACTGGCAAGGGCTTTTTCCTTTGTAAATTGAAGGAGTCAGCTGTGTCCTGTGAGTCCATTCCTGTGCATGACTATCCCATGGGCTGGTTTTCAAGGCTGAAACCTATCAGAAGCAGATCGCCAAACCATTATTCCTTGCTGCCTGTGGGGTGGGTGGATTTGAATCACCAAGCATTGGGGTAGTAGTAGAGTACCTTGCCATGATGCAAAATTTGTTTTTATCACACACCTGTTTTCTAGTTAAAATGCCATAATAAAAAGAAAAATTTCCTAATTCATTGCTTTTCCTTTTTAATCACAATTGTTTATTTCCTTATACTCTTTTATTTTGACATAGCCTAAGTTATCAAGAAATGCTTTAGTTTACTTCACTCTTTAGGACTTTTTATTTAATTAATTTTATCTGAGGGCTGTCTTGGTAATATCTTTAGTTTTTTAATTAAATACTTTTATTGGGGGCTCCTACATCTATTATCACAATCCATACATTCACTGTGTCAAGCACATTTGTACATATGTGGCTATCATCATTTGCAAAGCATTTTCTACTTGAGCCCTTGGCATCAACTCCTCATTTTTTCCTTCTTTCCATGTCCTCCCTTCCTCATTAACCTTTGATAATTTATAGATAACCATTTTCATATCTTACATCATCCTCTGTCACCATTCACTCATTCTGTCTTTCTTCTCCCTGGGAGGGGGTTATAGAGTAATCCCTGTGATATATTTCCCTTTTTCCTCTTTCTATCTTCTGCTGGTATCTCTATTTTCATTGTTGACCCTGAGGGTCTTATCTATCCTGATTTCTTGTTTTGCAGGCTCTTATCTGTAGCAGTGTTCATGTTTGATTTGATTTGATTTGTAAGATAGAATTAAAGTCATGGGAGTTGGGGAGGAGAAGCATCAAAGAACTAGAGGAAAGTTGTATGTTTCATTGGTGCTATACTGCACCCTGACTTGTTCATCTCTTCCTTGTGACCCTTCTAAAGGGAATGTACAATTGTCTACAGATGGGATTTGGGTCTCCATTCCACACACAAACACCCATTCATATGGTTATGATTTTGTTCACTGTCTTAAATGCCTTATAACTGATACCATCAACACTTCATTATTACACAGGCTTCTTCCATGTGGGATTTGTTGCTTCTCAGGTGGATGACCACCCAGTTTATCTTCAAACCTTTAAGACCCCAGATGCTAAATCTTTTGATAGCTGGCACCATTGGCTTTTTCACCATATTTGCTTATGCATCCATTTTATCTTCAGAGATTGTGCCAGGAAGGTGAGCCCCAGAGGATGTCTCATTATTAGAACAATGTATATTGAGGGAATGATTGAGTAGAGGTCCAATATCCATATGCTACCTTAATTCTTAGCATATATTGTAAGTACATAGATCTAGTCCCTATTGTTATATAAAGATATATTTAAATATGCACTTACCTATATTTAGACCTCTATAAATGTCTTTTGCCTCCTGGTTATTTCCTTTTAATCTCTTCCTGTCCCATCATCATGCTCACCTTCATTTGGGTATAGTAATTCCTTGCTGCCACATGCCTTGGACTAAGCCCCACTAGGCATCCCATGTCCTTCTTTCCATTGATTTTTGTTCACTTGTTCACTTGTCCCTGGATGGTTGACACACTTCCTTCCTTTCTCTCACCTCTCTTCTCCCATGTCCCCCAGGAATGGGACATTAGTCCCATTGTTTTCATCCCCAAAATTGTTTATCCTGCTTATCTTATCTAAATAGATATGCAGAAACATTAGTAAGGGCAAAAAGGAGACAAAGTCAAACCAAACAACAAAGAACAATAAAAACAAAAAACAATAACAACCACAAAAATGAAGACTAAGCAATAACAACAAAAAGAAAGTCAATGACAGAAAAAGAAAAAGTCTATAAGTAGTTCCAGGTCTTTTTTTGACCATTAGGAGTTTTTTCCCACTTGAGTCTGATGCGGTGCCACACTCTGTCCTCAAAGTCTATTTTTGGTATTTCCCAGGGATTTCATTGCTTTACATTTTCAGTTTTTCTTATAGCTGAATACATTTAAATCTTTCTCATCATTTGTGAATAAAGTATTCCTTCATATTTCAACAAAGTAAAGGCAAGAATGGGCTGAGCCCCGGTGGCGTAAGTGTAAGTGCTTGAGTGCAGGACTGCAGTCTGCGGGCTTGGCGGTTCAAATCCAGAGGTGGCTCTCAAGAGCAGTGCTGGATAGCTCCCACGACCACCAGAGAGCAGTGATGTCCCTCCCAAAAAAACCCCAAACAAACAAACAAAGAAACAAAAAAAGCAACAAAAAAGGCAAGAGGAACCTTTTATTCATCCTAGTAGAAGTGTGAATTAGTATAATTCACACTTATAATATAGTAAAAGTTTGTTTGAGAAATACGATTATAAAACCTAATGCAATAAAATTATGTATCTTAATTCAATAATTGCACTTCTGATTTATATTAAGAGAATCAATATTGCTGTATGATGTGAAGTAGAATCTAATTCATAGTAACTCTTTGTGACACAGTAGAATTGTCCGTAGATTGCAAATTTTTAGGCAACTAGTACTTTATTGATTGCTTTGTGATCAATACAGAGGATTTATGAACAATTTTATGTAATTCTTTTTAAAAAAAATGCATTTTTCCTTTCAACCCCTTTTATTAGGACCTAACCTAGACACCATGTCATTCAATAGCTCAATCATATCAGAGTTGCACAATTGCTACCACAATTACTTTCAGAACATTTTGTTCTTTCTTATATATCCCACTACGCCCCCTTCCCCTGTTGTACCTCCCAGAAATCCTTATTCTAGTTGTCTCATCCATTGTGGCAGTGGTATACTCATGTGCCAATTTCATGATTGGGAATGTAGGTAGGGGTGGAGTCTAACCTGTCAATCTGGAGATAACCAATGAGACCTCTGTGTGGGCACGACTTTCTCTGAGAATTCTGGGAGGTCTCGTGAGATAGCCCTTGTGGAGATGAGAGACCATCTCCGCAGTTCTTGGGAGATGCTCGACTGACAAGACAAGATGACAGCATCCAAGGAACTGCAGGAGCCAGAGGAGAAGCCACACGGCCTTACTCTGATGGAACCAGACCTCTGAAGCTGGAGAAGCCACAGAAAGACCCCTGCTAGCGCTGAGATGTTTCTACCGCCAATGGATACTGCTGATGGACACTGGCCCAGGAATCAAGAAGCCATGAGAGGACCCCTGCCAAAGCTGGGATGCTTCTACTACCGCTGGATGCACAAGACTCTGCACCCACTGGCCTGTGATTATCCTGGTGTCATTCCACGTGCTTCGTGAGTTGGAAGGAGATTTTATAGACTGGCATCAGACACATGTGCTAATATTGGATTTCTGACCTTGGACTGGAGTGGGATGGGATGCTTTCTCTATGTCCCATTACTCTTGTATACAAACTTTTCCCTTATATTCAAATGCATGCTTATGAGTTTGTTTCTCCAGTTTACCCAGACTAACACATCCATCATAGGTTTCATGTACTGAAAACAAAGGGTAAAAGAGTCAAGAAGGTTACCAATGACAAAGTACAGTAGAGATAAGCCCCATTAGGAATAAAAAACAAAACAGAAAATATTAAAAATCAGAATGAGCACACAATGTATCAAACATGAGATTAAATGACAAATTTTTAACCATCCAAGTCAGATTTTTTTATTTTAACCCACTATAGTTGTCTCTACAGCACTCTATCTGATAACCAGGTTGTCCCCATCCCTTAATTAAGGTCAGAGGGATATCAGTGGAGGGGCTTCCACTGCCATTCATAGCTTTCTGCAAACCAGAATCTCACAGTTTAAGCTCTGTACTATTGCCTTCTTTAGATTTGCATTATATAATTTAAAATTAATGGATCACAGATGTTTGTGTGCTTCTTCCATGTGAGCTCAGTTATCATCTCACTTGGATGGATGCTTGCCTGAAAATAAGCCTTCTAAGCCCCAGATGCTATTCTTCGTTTGTTTGGTTTTTTTTTTGGGGGGGGGGCATCACTGCCCTCTGGTGTTTGTGGGAGCTCCCCAGCCTTGCTGCTGCTGGATTTGAACCACCAAACCAGTGGGCCGCAGTCCCGCACTCAACCACTACGCCCCCGGGGCTCAGTCGCTATTCTTTCTGATATCCGGCACCATCTAAATTTTTCACCACAGTTGACTCCATCCTTGTTGTCTTCTTCATGAGGGAGACTGTTGAACAGGGCCATTTTGTAAGAACAGAATGTCCTTAGACAGGAGCTAGGGTTCAGGCTGACCCCGCAACCCATTTCTGAATCTATGTTTGCTATGTGCCTCAGGTTCAACTGAGAGGCATCTTTCTGAAATTATGGTAGAGAATCTATGGGTCATCTTCCAGCAGTTTAAGGACCTTCCATTTATAGTGCCAAGGTAGTAACTTAGAGACCCTATTGAGCAAGGGAGAATGAACAAGTGTAGGCCAACCACAGGTTGCAATGCATTGATAATTTACTTGTACAGACGAAATCCTTGCATGACTGGACACTATTTACACAAACAATTGGTGGTCAAGAGAAACTTACAATAACTTTCACTGACTGTGTCAGACCCAGTTCTCTCAGGATAACACATATCTTCATACAGCAAGTAGGGCATTGAAGCAGTAAGTAAATGCAAATGTCCGTTTACTGACAGTTCAATACTTTTGGTTTAGTTGTCTTTTGTTTCTTTACACACCCTCTATTTTCAGTCTTAAGTCCTCAGGTTGCAGGTATGTTTGAGGTAGGGCCAAGTTCACTAGTGGGCTTTCCCCATCATATCCCTCTGGCATGGCCTTTGGAGTATGCTATGTACCTGAAGATCCAGGGTTCAAATCCAAGTATTCGATACACATGATCTGGGCCTGCAGGGGCTGTGCAGAAGCTCAGACTAATCTGGCCTCTTGAGAGCATAATACCAGGTATGCTCCCACTTTAGGCTCCTTAAAATAATTGTTAGTCTTTTGTGTCCTGTGGGAAGTTGGTCCTCTCCCTTTTTTGAGCAGCAGAGATCCATCTGTCTTCTCCAAGGTGGGTATGCCCCTTTTCCCCATCAGGATCCCTCATCACTCTGGTAGGAAAGTCTGTCAGCCAGGGAGGACCTTTTCACACATTTAGGTTGCAGGTTTTATGGGAGCAAATAACAGGTCTTTGCTCCCAAAGTGTGGCTGGTTGGCTTGCTTAGCAGCCAAGGACTCTAGCAGCTATGCCAGGGGGGACTTCTAGCCAGATGATTAGCAATACACAAAGAGCTCTATAGGCAAGAATACCAATCCCAGTTTTATTTGTAAACTTGGAAATTTCAGAAATGGTAAGTACTCAGATTCCGACTAAATATACATTGTGATATATTTTGTGCAATGGGATTTTCTGCAGCCACATGTTCTGTCTTAAAATACTTCTTAAATTAAAACTATTCTCTTTGACAATACTAAAGGCATCAGAAAGTGATCAAGATATGTTTTCACATTTAAAAAAAAGATCCAGTACAGGCTGAGCCCCAGTGGCATAAATGGTTGAGTGCGGGACTGTGGCCCGCGGGCTTGACGCTTCAAATCCAGCGGCGGCTCTCAGGAGCCTTGCGGGGGAGCTCCCAGGATCACCAGAGGACAGTGATGTCCCCCTAAAAAAGATTCAGTACGTGCAGACTGTGTCTACTTTTGTGAAGGAATAAGTTTCACATACTCTGCCAAAATGTTTATAATGATAGTTCTGAGTAGTGAAGATATAAATAATTGGTATTACATCTACTTTTCTAAACCCCAGAGTTTTCCACGTAACCAGTGTATGTACTTTATAAGAACATAGAAAATATAATAAATATTTTGTTAAACCATATTGAGAATAAATAGATCCATCTTAGAAACAATCTCAGTATGCATTCCACCATGTAAACCTGTGTGAAAAAGACTTGTGCTACATTATTTCTTTCTTTAGAACATAGAGGCTTTATATCTTCTAGCTCTTCAACAGAGATCAAGCATTTAGCCTTCAAAATTTTTCTAGAACACACATTTAATTATTCAGTGAAAGAGAATATGCTAATAAAATGGAAGATTTTGTATTCATATTTTAAAAGACTGCATTTTCTCAGCTAGGATATGTATTACAGCCACTCGTAAAGAGGGAAGAATTAAAAAAGAAAGAACACCCACCCACTCCTTGCTCTCCATCCTCCAGAGAAGAGAAATTCCAAGTAGTCAATATATACTTTTACATTCAGAGAAGTATGCTAATTTTATCACTTTGCTTGCTTTTATTGAGATTACATATTTTCCACTTTAAACATTTCCTGTTTTTAAAACATGTCTACAAAATTCTGTAATGTTCAACGAATCTTATAGTACTAAGAAAATGCATGCCAGTCAATAATCACTCTTTCTATGGCTTGATGAAATTGCTTGATAATTTATTTATGGTTTCTGTGTCATATGAGTTTAGAATTAAACTTTCCCTAGGCTGTAGGAACTTTAGAAATATATATTTAAAGTTTAAAACTTCAAAAATATTACAACATAGGAAATCATATGGGGAAATTCTTTTACTCTAACAGTGTCACCACGAGTCAAAGATGGTTTGATGGCACAAAACAACAGAGAGTTTTAAAGAAAGTAGTGACTTTGTACAATAAGGTACTTCCTATACTTACCACTGTGATATCTCTCCAAGGTATAGTTTGAAGGTAGATAAGCTAATCGTATTAGAAATACTATGATATCTAAATAAAGTGGAGCATTAAATGTAAAAAAAAAAACCCAATAGACTTAATGATAACAATTGTGAAGAAGAGAGACATCACATACTGTAATATATGGCAAAATAATAATATTTTATAAATTATCAAGAGCTCTTGAGGGAGTGGGGGAGCGGGGAGGGAGGGGAAAAATGGGGAGCTGATGATGCCAAGAGACGAGGTAGTAAACAAATGTTTTGAGAATGATTATGGCAACAGGTGTGCAAATGTGCTTGACACAATGAGACTACAAGACTTGGGAGCCAAAGCCTGTCTTTATCTTGGCTTTTATCCTTTTAGTCTTGGACTCATACTGTCTTTGTCTTTTTGTGATCAAGTAACCACTCTGCATGATGGTTACCAGATTCCCAATAAAAAAAAAGTTGTCTTATGGTTTCAGCAATGTGTTTTAGGGGTGCATTGTATTCTCTTGGTTGTGTAGACTACAGTTTCTTCATCCATTCTTCAATGGTGTTTTAGTTCCGGTAGACTAAAGAAACACGTCCAGAGAGACTCGTGTCTAAGAAAAAAATTATGTACAAGAGCAATTGAATATTGAGAAAACATTTCCAGCCCAGTGCAGATCAAGTCCTTAAGTTCGATATTTTGCCCATATGCCTGATACCAGTCTATAAATTCCTCTTTAGAGACAGTGGGAACATCCTACTCGGTGAGTCCTGTTCCCTAAGGCAGCCGGTGCTGGCTCTGTAACCCAAGGGAGGAAATAGCTGCTGACCCCAGCTGTGGTACTGGTGGCCACCATGTCCCTGAAGATTCAGACGAGCAACGTGACCACCAAGAATGACCCCAAGTCCATCAACTCGCGGGTCTTCATTGGAGACCTCAACACAGCTGGTGAAGAAGTCCGACGTGGAGACCATCTTCTCTAAGTACGGCCACGTGGCCGGCTGCTCCGTGCACAAGGGCTATGCCTTTGTACAAGCCAACGAGCGCCGTGCCCCGGCAGCTGTGCTGGGAGAGAACGGGCGGATGCTGGCCGGGGAGACCCTGGACATCAACATGGCCGGACAGCCCAAGCCCAACAGACCCAAGCGGCTCAAAAGAGCAGCATCTGCCATCTACAGGCTCTTCGATTATAGGGGCCGCCTGTCACCTGTGCCAGTGCCCAGGGCGGTCCTGTGAAGCGACCCTTTTGGTCTGGAGTGTCAAAACGACCATACCTGTCAAGCTCTTTGCCCGCTCCACAGCCATCAGCAGCGGCTCAGCCAAGATCAAATTGAAGAGCAGTGAGCTGCAGACCATCAAGACAGAGCTGACGCAGATCAAGTTCAACTTCGACGCTCTGCTGGACAGCTTGGAGCAGATTGCCGAGGAGCAAAAGGCCAACCCTGATGGCAAGAGAAAGGGTGAAAGCAGCAGTGGTGGCGGCGGTGGAAGCAGCAGCAGCATCGACAGCAATAGCCGGACCCCAGCCCCAGGAGGATACAGAGGCAGGCACGCCCCAGGGAGAAGCCCAGGCTCGAGACATGGCGATGAGGAGAGGCTGCTGACATACAGAGAGGAGGAGTTGGAGAACAGCCAGGACACTGAGGTGGAGGACGGGGCCTTGCAGTAAGCAGCCTGACAGGAAGGAAGGCCACTGGCAGAAGGGCATGCACCTCTGGGTGCCTTTCCCACAGTGGGTACCAGAGGAGAGCTGGCAGCCTCCCTGTGACCCGCACACCCTCCTCGCCTGTAGGGCCCAGGAACACAGCAGTCTCCACACCCCCTGCCTCTCCTCCTCAGGA
>PVJH01018080.1:0-46421 GCA_004026705.1 Nesogale talazaci | reverse complement strand
TTACCCGTCCCTATACTTTTTCCATCACGTGTTCTGGGTCCTTATCTGCCCCTGTCCTTTCTCCAATCACTTGTTCTAAACTCACCTCTATACTCTGTAAATGTTAACAAGCAAGTGTATTAGCTGGACCCTCCTGCTTGTCTGCGTACTCAAAACCCAACTGAATCCCCGCAATCCTGTAGAAGAGACTAACTGCCCCTGTGGGTCTCTAAATCTTTACTGGAGTAGAAAGCTCACCTCTCCCCCGCAGAGCTCCTGGTGGTTTCAAACTGCATCCAATGACCGACTTCATTTCCCGGCCTTCCTTTGCTGGTCTTTGTAAGTCTTTATCAATGAACAGCTCTCAGGAGCATTTCCCCATGGGCTTCTCGACTCTCTTTCCCCATTGTGCAAAAACATCTTTTTAACCCTAAATAAAATCGAGGTTTTGTTTTTCTTTCACACAGTAAATAATGCACCACAAGGAGATGGGCCTGGAGTAGAGCGAGCCATTGGGAAGTTGGATAAATTACTTAAGATGTTGAATGCAAACCAAATGATCTGACACGTAAACCCCCATTTACTTAGCAATTTTTTAAAAAGACTTTTAAAATTGAAGGATCCAATGGCAACTTCTTCCTGTGGTTCTCAGACACTGGGGACATCGGACTCTGAGACCTGCTGAGTCCTTTAGGCCCATGGTCTTTTGGGAGCCTCCTGGGTAACTTTCAGATTGTTCCAATTTTTTCCTTTCTTGCCTCTGAGACTCTGCGTTTTATTCTTAGCCTATTTTTATTGTTCTTAGCTTGCCCTTGTTTTTCACTTAGGCCAGGATTTGAGTATATTGTTTTGGTGTGGCAGGTAGTTCTACTCTCTGAGTCTCAATTTAGAGAAGAAGGAGACTTGTACTCTAACAGTTTGAGTGTCTGAATTTACGATCACACTGAGAAATCTCAAAGTAGCGCTATATTCGGTTATCTGTCATCTTTCAGTTCCCTTTCCCTGTTTCCCTCCTAAGAGGAAACTCCTCTTAAGGTATTCTGTCTGCAAGTCCAAGTAACAACAGACTCTCAAGTCCTTTTGGATTTTTCTCTGATCTGGTTCACATATACATCTTAATTCACAAGAAAATGGATAATAACAAATCCAACAGTGTACATACCTCAGGGACTCCCACCCAAACATTACGGTACTATGATTGATTTCTTTTGAGCCAATGGCATTATCACACTTAATAATAATAATAAAGTACTTTTCAACTGAAAAGCTAATTTATTTTTTAAGATCTAAAATAACAGACTAATTCTCTGGCAAAGTAAATGCATTTCAAAAATATGAATCCAGGTATCACATGGGTGTTATGGAGGAATCTCAGACTCTTTAAGGTCCAAACAATCCTGCATCAGACCGTCCTAAGAATTTTATTGAGTTTGAGAGATCAAAAGTTGAACCTATTCTTAACATTCTTGTTAAATTGAGACAGACTAGCACTAGCCACTGTAACACCCTCTTGTTGACTGCTGAAGAACCTGCCCCTTCCCCCTCACATCTCAGAAAGTCCCACTACTGACTGATTTTAAAATGTACTCTTATGTTCTCAAGATCAGAACCTTGTAATTAATAATATTGTTCCTCTTGATGTTGTAACCAGGATATTACGATATTTATTTTATTAACTAGAATGTTACAGTCAATGTTGTACCTGAGAGCTCCCTAACTTTCAAAGATACTAACATTAATTTTGCTTCCTCCATCTGTCCACGCTTCCCTAAGTCCTAGACAAATGATAAATGAGTTTTTGCCTCGAAATAAGGACTGAAATGTCCACTCAAGACTGCCATCAAAGAATCGTTTTCAGATTCTAGCAGTCCAGTTATAACCAAATAAAGACTCTTGTAAATTATCAAGATGTGGGCTGAGCCCCGATGACATAGTGGTTGTGTGCAGGACTGCGGCCCACAGGGGTGGGAGCTCAAATCCAGCAGCAGCTCTCCAGGAGCAAGGCTGGACTTCCTACTCCCCCAGGGCAGTGATGCCCCCTCAAAAATAAATAAATTTTTTTTAAAAAAGTAAATTATCAAGACAGTGGCCATTTCTTTGAGCACAACATCTGGTGCATTGGAAGTCACCGACTTGATGCCTCTGCCTGGCGGCTGCTCCTGGCAACATGGGACCTCTAGGGGAGGCGCCTCCTGGTTTCACCAGGGCTCTGGCTCCTACCTTCCCAGTCGAGAGTGGCTGCCTGGCTGGGGACACTGGAATTTTGGAATTCAGCCTGAGCCTCCTGTTCCTCCCGAGCTAAGTCTGACTCTGGGACTGGTCTTTGGATTGACTAAGGAAGGGCACCAGACTCCATCTTAATCTTCCCAGATGCTTCTCCCCAGAATGCTGCCTGAGAAGTTTGGTGACTTGTTGAATTGGCAGCTTGTCTTTTCAGCAGGTGTCACTTAACAAATTTGTTACTTTGGTTTAATTAGTTATGGTTGTTTGTCTTTTGTATAAGTTGGCCATTCTAATCATTTGGGAGGGGGGGTGGTGTGGTGTCCTTATGTTTCCCCCAACTCTGTCATTTTGGTTCTTCTTCCTCTCCTCTCTCCCAGTGACTGGCTTTCTGTCTATTAGCCTCACACACACAATTTTTGACAGACTGGACATCTGCACATACACACAAAAACTTTTGGTTGTAGTTTTGTGCTTTCTATTGACAGGTTTAAATTGCTGGTAAAAATAAATGAGTTTTAATCAGAACAAAACACTGTTGTTTTATAAATTTAAAACCATTGTATAGTATTTTTAAAAGAATATTCAGTGGTTTTATCCACAAACCTGGGATTTGGACAGACAGGGTGAATAGATTATTACCTTAACCTGCCAGGGCACTTGGCAAAAGTTTAAGCTTTGGGAGATGGGTTTCTTTGTCTTTGTGCCTTTATTTTCACTGTGAAAAGAAATAACAATTTTAAGCAGCTTATACAGAAAAAGTCTGGTTTGGTTTTTAGTCCTACTGGTTTAATTTTTTGTACAGTCCTTTTCATGTTGCCTCCAAAGATCTTGTCCCTTTCTAAATTTTTGTTTTGTCTTCTTTGCAGTGTTGTTCAAATAGATAATATGTCAAACTCTGTGTTTTTGTTGAAGGACTTAAGTTCTTTTACCCTGAGATTTGGAAACCAGAATATGTTTTCGAATGGGTAATTAATCCTTGCTTCGGTGGCAGCCACCTAATCTGGTGTCAGTTTGAGGTTTCAGAGTGTAGGGGTGGAGTCTAGCCTGTCAACCTGGAGAGAGCCAAGGAGATTTCTATGTGGGCATGGCTTTCTTCTAAGAATTCTGGGAAATCCGACTGTATTTCCCCCTTGGACGTGAGAGACTCACTCCTCTGTCCCTTGGAGATGCTCTACTGACAAGACACAAGGCTCACTTTGGATACACTCGACTGACGAAGCAGAGGCTCTCTGCAAGACATGCCTGAGCTGAAAGCACATGGACCTCCCCTGATGCATCCCTGGGTTCTGGAGCCGCCATGTGGAGACCCCTGCCAGCTGAGATGCTTACCCCACTACTGAATCCAAGGACTTTTTACCTACTGAGTTGTGATCTTCCTGCATTCGGCATCATTGCATGTGTTTCGTGAGTCTGAAGAGGACTTTGTGGATTACTGTTGGACAGATGGGCTAATATCAGACTTGTGGACTTGATCTGGACCAGCCGGGGATGTTTTCTCAATGTTAAATTGCTCTTGGATATAAACCTCTTTCTTATACACATATGAGTATCTATGGATTTGTTTCTCTAGTCTACCCAGACTAACAAAGCTTCCAAGCAACACACTTTTTCAGTTCAACCCCTAAAAGTTTTTCTTTACTTCCCTCACCCCCCACCCCCAGTAACTGTCTATGTATAGTTTTTCCTCTTTAAGTGGAAATTAATGGTTTTTAATTCAAAAAAAATTATGTAGGTGTGTGTTTGCTTCTAATTAAAGCTCTAAAGGTGTGAGGGGATGTCAGGCAAGCACCTGAATGGTTTCACAGTCAGTGGAACTCCTATTTATCTGCATCTTACTGAGAGGGTTAAAATGAGCTCAAATAACCACCCTTTAAAGTGTCTGTGTCCTCCTTCCCTGAGGAAGGCCATCACAGTCATCTTTGGTTAATTCTCAGGTTATCTTTGAGTCACACTTTCTGGCAGCACAGTGTCTCTGACTTCCTGGGTAAGAGCGGTCTGCCGCTGCAAAGCCTCCTCTCTGCTCAGTGGTTCTGTAACACCCCTGGTTCCACCTGTACTCCAGAATCTTTTAGAAAATGAAAAATTCTCTGCTGTGGCTCCAAGCCCCATCCATCTACTGCGGCCTCTTGGGCAAAGACCCACTGCCTTGCCTGAATCGGTCTGCTGTGTCCCCTCTCCCAGATCCCCGGCAGGCAGTAGCTACCACCCGCACTGTCCCCCTCATCTATGGAAAGCCCAAGTGGTCACAGCTTGCTCTCACCTGTAAAGAGCAGAAACTGTCAGCAGATGCTGGCTCCCTGCTCTGCAAGAACTCTGGGAGAGTCCCTGTTGGTGTGTTTGCTCTAAACTCATCACCCGACTTGAAATGATTGCTAGCAAATACTGGCTGTCCATTTCACATAAAAGGGACACAGCTGTATTTGCCACAAGGCCCAAAGAGTTGTGTTGGGCTTGAGCAGGGGGTACATGAAAGGAAATAGAATTCTTAAAAAAATTTTAAATCAGAATTACTAGTAATTACTCAAAGGATTTGCAATGCCCAGAAAGACAAGTGAAAAAGCTGTAACCTGAACTGTAGTAGCAGCCTTTGGAGAAGCAGGTCAGACCCCTCAGAAAACTGGAAAACCAAAAGACAGAATTAAGATTCAGAAGAGGTCACCCATAGGAAGGAACCAATGCACATATTATAAAGAAGAAAAGAATTAATAATAATAAAAATTAAAACCTTTGCTCAGTAAGGAAAAAGTCATAACTCAACAGGTAACTTTTTACTGTACAAATTTCTCTTTGGTGTGTTGTCCTTAAGCAGATTGTCTCCAGAGATTCCTACAAAGACCATCTCAGTCAGAAGCCTGATGATTTATCTTGAGACTTCTGAACTCATGTTTCTGGTCAAGCTGGCAGTACTTGTTATTTCTTTTCTTTTCTTTTCTTTTCTTTTTTTTTGGGAGGGGGGCATCACTGCTCTCTGGCAGTGGGAATAGGAGGCCCAGCCCCACTGCTGGAATTGAACCTCTGTCCCATTGGGCCGCAGTCCCGCGCACAACCACTACGCCACCGGGGCTCAGCCCAGTACTTGCTATTTCATATAAAGTAAGTGCAGATCACTCGTACTGGGCTTCCCTTCCCCATTACAAATTATTAACTAGTATTTGCCAGGACCTGTGGTTTTCACTAAAGACACTCAGTGAACTCCAGGATCCTGGAAAGATGGAAAAGTCTCTTTCTCAACACAAAGCGATGTGCCTTGAACTTTACTTAAGTTATAACTCTTCTTCATCAGGTGTGAAATCTGCAAAAGGTAGTCTGAAAGTTAAAATGCAAGTCTTATTTAATCACACTAATTATTGACTTCTCTCCCTAACAGGAGTCCCTTTTGATAAATATAAAAATACTGCACAGCTTGGCAAAGTAAATAATAAATTTGGGAAAGTTTTCACGTCTCATAAAATTGTAAAAAAGGAATGGCATTGATTGCACGAAGGCCACATTAAAATGTTGTTAATCTGTCACTATTGTTAATTGGGATCCTCATAAAAATAGTTCTAAAAGTATAATGCAACTATTTGTGATTATGTAAACAATCCTATTTAGAATTATACAGAATCTTTTTATTAGCCCCTCCTCAACCTCTCCTTTTGTTTTGATCTTTTGTTCCTCTGAACAGTGGGATTTGTAAAAATCGCTTGTAGTGACACAGCCAGAGGTCAGATAAGGCCCCACTGTGTACTTATTTTCTGAAAAGAAAATGAAAAGTTAAAAGTTTTATCCTTAAGCGCTATTTTTAGTTAAACTTGTCTAAAATGGCAAAAAAATAATAAATGCAAATTGTAAGCTAAGTCCCCTTAAACCTCTCTGGCAGAACACGTGCTGCTTGGTTAAAGTGACTGATAAAAAGGCAAGGTAGCTAATAAAAGTGCCCCGCTCTGGCTTCTATCAGTCAAAGGCCTGAGGCCATATTTTGTGTCCAAGCGTTTACGTAAAGGTTAAAATAAAATTAGTAAAATTTAAATTTGACTTTTAAAAGTAAGTTTTGAATCTGACTTTACTAGGTTCATACTGTTTTCTTCTGACTTGTTATTAGCAGAGTGATTGATAAAAATCATAATTGAAAAGTGAAAATAAAGAGTTTGTAAGCCTACTTGCTTTCAGACATCAATTTGAATCTTTAGACTGGGTGTAGGACACTCCTGCAAAGAAGGCTCCGAAAAAATAAGCCTCACTCATTGCTTTGAGTGCTCTGGACCTTTGCAGACACTGGTGAAGATTGCTATTGGCAGAAGGAAAAAGAATCCTCTTGGCTTTTTAAACTTTCAACTAGTGGTTTGTGCCTAAGGCTACAAAAAAAATAAATTGTAAATCATAAGGGAACTCTCCTCTGTAGGACTGAATATTAAAAGAAAGCCTGTAGGCTGTCTGACATGCTTGCTAAGTGACCATGTGGGAGTGGAAAGAAATGCAGCAATAAGAAAAGGGGGTCAGTTTGGTCCCTCACACCCATAAACCTGCTTCATAGGAACTAAAGAAGATGAGAATGGGTTGGCTGGTCATGGCCAAGACCAAGGAAGCTAAAAGTTGTTTTTTTTTTAAAAAAAGTAACTGGACCCATGGTCAAAAGGCAAGTTAATCAATGGGCATCCTGGCAGAGCCAAGTTACGCAGCCCACATTGCATTCACCACAACCTGACCACGTGAAGGGAAGAGTTTTGAGCCTGTAAGTTGCTGCGTTTTGCTGCTGACTTTATGGACGGCCTGTCCTGATTGGACTTTGCTTATGGATGTAGACTCACAAGGTTCCAATTAGAGTAGAGATTCTTCACGTTAAAGGCCATGCTTGTCTCCTCAAAGCACGAGTGGGATAAAGTAAGCAGGCAGCATAGAAATTGAATGCCCAAAATCGGAGGGATACAGGCATAAGGTGACTTTTTGTTTTGATCACTTACAAAAGATTCTTTAAATAAGGCGGGTGCATTTCAAACGGTATGGGTTTTCGTTTTTATCTCGTTAGAACTCTTGTCCTTGTTTTGAAAATTGTTTGTGGCTAAAAAGTCGTGTAATTGGGGTCATGTTAATCTGATACTGACCCTTGACTGTTCCAAGGACACCTGCAGACCAAGATTCACAATCATAGTTTGCTTGCTCCTGCAACCCTGACAGCTTGTCCAGCACCAGCGCCACATATTCTTGAGGAAGGCAGTACCCCAGCCACCAGCCACCACAGTTCCTGTGTACCCCTTCCAACCCAGGGGCTGTGTCCTGCAAAAGCTCGGGTCCACTGGACTTAGGCCACATGAAAAAAAAAAAAAGGCCATTTACCATCATACTCACGGCTCCGACCACGCTCAAGGTGAACCGAGGTGCTGTGTGAGCACACCACGGGCATCACAAGGCTGCCCTGCCAGACACAGAATCCATGGTCCGTTCTTCCACAAAAGACGCCTTCACCAAAGAGCAGCTCAGACTTCTTAATGCAGTAGAGTTTGAACAAAGGATGGGAATCCAACCAGACGTGTGTGTGTGTGTGTGTGTGTGTGCAATTTTTATAAAACCAAAGCAGTTCGTGTTTCAGTCACTCGGTATAAGTTGGCCTTGTTAGCACATGTTTGTTTAAACCTTTTGCAGCTCTGTTCCAAGTGTTTTGCTATCATTTTCTTAGTTTTTGTGGTGTCTTTTGCACTGTTTTTAGATAAAAGGTATAGGTCCTAAGAAAGAGTTGGGTTTTGGTGTTTGTTTGTTTTTGCATCACTGCCCTGGTGGGAGTAGAAAGCCCAGCCTTGCTTCTGGAGAGCTGCTGCTGGATTTGAACCATCAAGCCTGTGGGTCGCAGTCCCACACACAGCCACTATGCCACCAGGGCTCAGCTTATTTGTTTGTTTTGTGTGTGTGGCATCACTGCCCTGGTGGGAATAGGAAGCCCAGCCTTGCTTCTGGAGAGCTGCAAGAGGTTTTTTTTGTGTGTGTGGGCATCACTGCTCTCCGGCGGTGGGAGTAGGAGGCCCAGCCCCACTGCTGGAATGGAACCTCCGTCCCACTGGGCCGCAGTCCTGCGCACAACCACTACGCCACCGGGGCTCAGCCCTGCAAGAGTTTTTTTTTTTAAAGGAGTCATTATGATAAGGAACTGGTTAAGCATGTTATCGGTATTGTTGATGATAACTTAGTAAACCCTTTTACAAAAGCAACTAAGAGGATGTCTACCGCAGAACACATTGGACAGATCTTTAAAAAAAAAAAAAAAAAAAAGAGCCTAGTGTAAAAAGGCAAAGAAGGGGGAAAAATTCCTGAAAAGTAATTACCAGTTGATTTTATGGAAGGGGATTCCCCTTCCAAACAATGATTCTTTCCGTACCTCCTCTCTATATCCATGTCCACAGATCCAGATCCTCATCCATCTCAAGGTCAGGGCCATACTGTCGTCTTTAAAAGGCTTTAAGAATTGTGTTTCTTATGCAAATTCTATTATTTAACCCTGAACTTATTTACTTTGAACTTTTGTGTAATGTTTATATAAAAAGGTAAGGTTAGAGTAAAAAAAAAACGCTTGGTGGTAGAGAATGGATTAATCCGTTTTCAGTTATTTCACCACCGGGGCTCAGCCCCAACACTCCTTTTAGAACGAATTAGCGTCAAGGTCTGGGGTTCTACTGCAACTTGTAATCAAACTATTAAAATGTGTTACAATAGGGCTGAGCCCCCGTGGCGTGGTGGTGGAGTGCGGGACTGCGGCCCACTGGCTTGGCGGTTCAAATCCAACAGCAGCTCACTAGGAGCAAGGCTGGGCCTCCCACTCCCACCAGAGGGCAGCGATGCCCCCTAAAAAACAAAAACAAAAACAAAATATGTTACCATAGGTCATAAGTCTAATTTAAGGCTTTCCCAGAAATGTGGCTTTCTTGCTCATTTGGCATTACCACGTGCTCGTCTTCCTTACATGCTTAACTAGGAATTACAGATTCTGCAGCCACGATATCTCGGTGGTCATCACCCAGAGTCCTGGCTTGAAAGATCTCTCCAGTGTAATTAATGCAAGTATTAACAGATTAAAAGCCACGATTTAAAAATTGCCAGGACAAATTAAGCCCTTAGTCAAAGTAGCCCTGCAGAATAAACAAAGTCTGAACTTGTGATCCCTTAAATAAGGTAAATTATGCACTGTGCTTAAAAAAATAATAATAATTTTTTATGGAAACAAAATTGGGTTTGTCTGAGAAACTCTCACTTCAGTCCACAAAAGTCTAAGAAAGGATGATAAAAATAAAATGTATAGACAACGGTTATCAAATATTGTTTAATTGGTCTTCTTGGATCACTGTCTTTGTTTTTTGTTTTTTTGGAGTTTTTTGGGGGGCATCACTGCTCTCCGGTGGTGGGAGTAGGAGGCCCAGCCCCACTGCTGGAATGGAACCTCCGTCCCAGTGGGCCGCAGTCCCGCGCACAACCACTGCGCCACCGGGGCTCAGCCCAGATCACTGTCTTGATGACTGATCTTATCATGAGGTGTCCATGGGATCATGTATCAGGCATCGAAGAACAAAAAGTCATATCACTGTAAACGAGGGGGAGTGCAGAGTGGGGACCCAAAGCCCATCTGTAGGCAACTAGACATCCCCTTACAGAAAGGTAGCTGGGAGGAGATGAGCCAGTCAGGATGCAGTGTAGCAACAAAGAAACATACAACTTTCCTCTAATTCTTTAAATCTCCCTCCCCACCCCCCACCATCATGATTCTACCTTACAAATCCGGCTAGACCACAGGATGTATATGGGTACAGCTAGGAACAGGAAACACAGGGAATCTAAGACAGACGAACCCCTCAGGACCAGTGGTGAGAGTGGTGATACCAAGAGGGTGGAGGGAAGGTGGGGTAGAAAGGGGAACTAATCACAAGGATTTACATATAGCCCCCTCCCTGGGGGATGCACAACAGAAAAGTGGGTGAAGGGACACGTCGGACAGTATAAGACATGACAAAATAATAATTTATTTTTAAGTGTAAAAAAGCAAATAATATATATTACTGGTCTTGCCGCTTCTCTAGTATTCATTATTAATGCATTAACAGAGTTCATCCCCGACTGTATAGGGTTGGGGGTCCTGGTGGTGTAGTAATTATGCATTGGGTTGCAATCATCAAGGGCAACAGTTCAAAATCTCTAGCCAGTCCTCAGAAGAAAGACTGAACGTTCTACTCCAGAACCGTATACAGCTCTCAATTCAGGAAAAAAGTTGCCGATGAAGTAACTATTTGATTCCCAAAGAAAAACAGCAGGGAATGAAACAGACTAGCACTAGCCACTGTAAAGCCACAGTGTTGACTGCAGTATGACCTGTCTCCTTCCCCCTTGCATCTCAGAAATATTTCCACTATATATTGTCTCTCCTTTCCCTCTAGGGGTTTTCTGTTTTGCCTTCAAGATCTGTCAGAAGGTCTAATATTCCTTCATCTGAAATGCTAACCAACTAATCATCTTATCTAAGACCTGTTTTAAATTAAATCAGTGTTACCAAAAATTGCTCTATGCATTAAAAACAAAACTGCCTGGGTTCTTTGTGTATATGTCTTATATGATGTTAAATATAAGCCTAGGTCTAAGTTAGTCTCGCAAACTCGTTGGTTTGTGGAGTTCTTTCTATTTCTGTTTCAAGTTATATTTCATGTTTTGCTGATTTGATCTTCTGCAGTTAAAATTTGACTATTCTTGAATTAAGGCTTAAATAATTGTTCTGGATATTTGTGTAGAGTAAAAAGTATCAGAAATGAATATTCTGCTTTTAAGATTTTTCAAAGAAGATATCAGAAAAAATGATAACCTCCATGTGCCCCAACCATTTTATAATTGTAAAATATTCCCAAAGTTTAGTTTGACTTACTATATATACTCATGGATAAGCCAAGTTTTCCAGCATATTTCTTATGCAGTTTTTATGGTAAAATTAGGTGGCTTGGCTGATTTTTGAGGTCGGCTTATAATCGAGTATAAATGGTAATGTATGTGTCTTTTCTGTTTTACGTCTAATGTCTGCCTTACCTCAGGACTGCCAGTTACTAGTTTGGGGATTGCTTGGTTTTTTTTTTCTCCTTCTAATAACTACTCTAAGAATTATTTTTTTACATTATAAAATACTGAGTTTTATTTCCCATGTATATTTTTGTCTTCCTACCACTTCTATTAGTCTGACCACTGCTACTACTCTGTCCTATTATAATGTTCCATACATACTTTGACCCTACCAAAGGGTGGAGTACCAGCTTTACAACTGAACAGGCATTTGGACAACAAGAACCTGGACAACCTTTATCACACAGTAGAGAAAGTTAACTCTGCATTATAAAAAGATGGCCAGATAGCAGCTGTTGCAGAAATGAAACGAGACAGGAAATTTTAGCAGACTGTTTCAATGATTTTCTTTACGAGACTTCCTCTACCGCCTGAGAAATAGCCTCCTTCCTGGTCAGTCATCCAAGAATAATGCTACACACATGATAGATTTGGCTGCCATTTTAGGAAAAGAACCACCTTCTTCTATATTTTCTTGCATTTTTATGTTAATGTCTTCTACAGAACTAGGACCTTTCAATGTTTGGGGGCATTTCCCCGTTTTTTTTTTTTTTTTTTTTTTTTAAGGATTCTTGACCTTTGGATCTTAGTGTTGATGGCTTTAAGTCTTTTCTATTCTGGTTTGATTTTTATGCTGTTTTATATTGTTATTAAAAATCACGTTATCGGGGTCTCTTTCAGCTTTTATCCACACATCAATCGTATCAAGCCCATTGGTACATATGTTACCATCATTATTTTCTAAACATTTACTTTCTATTTGAACCCTTGGCATCAGCTTCTCTTTTCCCAACCCCTGTAACCTGTTGATAAATCATAAATTATTATTTTCATCTCTTACACGGACTGCCGTCTCCCTTGTCCCGTGGTTCCTGTTGTTTTGTCCCCAGAGGTTGAGGTTGGTTATGTGACGATCACATTGTGATTGTGATTGGTTCCCCCTTCCTCTCCTCTTCTCCCCATCTTTCCCCTACCCTCCTAGTATTGCTACTCCCATTTGTTCTTGGAGTCTGTGTGCTGTGAACTCTTGTCTCTTATCTATGTACATGCTGTAGTCTAACCTGCAGTGAAAGGCAGGATTGGGACATGCTAGTCGGGGGTGGGGAAGCCTGAGGAACCAGAGGAGCACTGTGTGCTTCATCAGTCCTATACTGTGCGCTAGCTGACTCATTCCTTACTTGTGAACTTTCATATATAGCTTGTGTCATATTAAGGAATTTTCCTTGCATTCTCATCTTCTTGAGTTTCTTAATTAGGAATGGGTGTTGGGTGTTGTCAAATGCTTTTCCTCCATCTATTGATGTTGTCATGTGGTTCTTGTCCTTTTTCTTGTCAATGTTGATGGACTTTCAGATGTTGAAACAACCCAGAATCCCTGAAATGAATCCCTCTTGGTCACGATAATTTATTCATTTTACATATTTTTGTATTCTATTGGCCAATATTTTGTTAAGGATTTTTTTGCATTGATGGTCATTAGAGATATCGGTCTATAGTTCTCTATATTTGTGGGATCCTTGCCTGCATATTAGTCCAAAAGGAAAGTCTGAATGACCTCTCTATGTTTAAATATCCCCGGGCTTGCCTTGTGTCCCAGCCTGTGCCATGTGCACTTGAAAAGAATGTGAATATTTTTGTATGGGGTGGAAAGTTTTAAAAGTGTCTATAATCAATTACTGACCCACAGTGCTATGGGAGGCAGCACTGGAGATGTGCGGGAATTGTGCCCGGTCTGGCATGCATGCGCACGCACGCACACACACACACACACACACACACACACACACACTAGCTTTCAACTGGGAGAATACTGGTTGACCCCATTGGCTGAATTAAGTTTACCTGCCTAGTTTGAGTTAACCCAGGTATACCATCCACTTGCCCCTTAGCCTGCATTTACTTCCAACCTCCTGTGAGGGACCCTTAGGCATGGAGAGGAACAAGCCTCTACCCTGTTACCTAAAATATTCATTGAATTATCAGATTATTAATCAAAAGGGTAAAATAAGGAATAACATTCTAAATGTACAGCTCTTCACATGACTGAGGTTTCTGACTAAAATCTACATAAATCCCATTTTTAGAGTCCACATTGGATATGTGTGTTAGTCTGGGTAGACTAGAGAAACAAATTCATAAACACACATAGGTATATATGGGAGAGGTTTATAAACAAGAGGAATTGAACATTGAGAAACCATCCCAACTCAGTCCAGTCCAAGTCCATAAGTCTGTTATTAGCCCATATGTCCATTACCACTCTATAAAGTTTTCTTCAGACTCATGAAGCACATGCAATGGTTCCAGGACAATCACAGACCAGTGGGTGCAGAATCTTGGGTATCCAGTGGTGGTAGAAATATCTCAGCGCTGGTCGGGGTCTCCCCATGGCCTCCCAAGCATCTCTGCACTGGCAGGAGTCTCCAGGTGGCTTCTCTGGCCCCAGAGGTCTGGTTCCATCGGGGCAAGCCCAGGTACCTTCTCCAGTCTCCAGGGCTCAGGGTCTATCAGCATGCTGCCATGTGTCTTGTCAACAGAGCATCTCCAAGGGACTGAGTCTACAGTCTCTCACCTCCATAGGGAAAATATCACGAGATTTCCCAGAATTCTCAGAAAAAGCCACGCCCACACAGAGGCCTCATTGGCTATCTCCAGACTGACAGGTTGGACTCCACCCCTACACTCCCAATCATGAAATTGACACCAAAGTACATGACTGCCGCAATATATAAATGCAGCTTTTGTCACACAATGCAGCCTGTGGCTTTGGTTGACTTTTCACTTCACCTTTGAATGAAAGCAAGCAGCTCCCCAGAAAACTGTGATATTTTTGCTCGCCCTATTCTGCTTCTCAGGAACCCTGGTGGCACTATGGTTATGTGTTGGGCTGCAATCCAAAAGGTCCAAAGTTTGAAACCACCAGCCCTCCTTGGGAGAAACACCTGGCTTACTATTCTCAATAGTTTCAGGAACTCACGAGAGCAGTTCTACCCTATCCTAGAGGGTCCCTTGATGGCAATGAAATGGGTTCTTTATTCTACTTGTTCTAAGAAGATAAGCTGATGGTTAGAAATAGGCACTGTAAAGAGAAGCTTATCCAACTAACACGGCGTGAATCGTGTCACTTCAGTCTTTGTTAAAAAATGTCTTTCTACCAGTGGCTGGGTCCTGACAAAGCCTTGTACTGTTCTGAGCCTCTTTAAGCTCTCTGAATGTCAACCAATCACATACGTCTTAGCTGTACCCTTCTGCTTGTCTTTATAAGCCTTTGTAAATGAACAGTTTTCAGGAGCACTTTGTTAAGGGATGATGGACTCTGCGCTATCACTGTAACAAACTCTTTTAGTTTTCATCAGCTTTGTAGCTCTTTCATGACAACAGCCCTGTGTAATAATCTCCACCTCTAAAAGTCCCTAGCACTCTATCCTTCCCCATCCACAGGTTTCCTGCAACTTACAGTTTATTGTTAGGAAGAAAAGGAAACCATCCAATTATGCCCCTGGGCTTAGGAACGTGCCATTTCTTAACCTGTCGATTGCCACATGAGAAAACTGTAGGGCTTAGAGTTTACAGGCCCGTCTCTGACTCCTAAATGATTCATTCTGTGAACTAACGCATCATTCCTGCCAAAAGAGGTTGAATCAGAATGAGGCTATTTCTGAGAATTCATTACCTGGGCATCTGTTTTAAGCAGATTTAAATAGCATATTTAGTCAGATGGTTATCATAACTCTGTTCATAGCTACAAATTAAATAAACAGCTGCATGGCATATAGGTGTGAACCCTTGGAGACCTGTTAACTGTCTGGCCACACCTCCCACTCCCACTCTCTTTCTGCCCCAACTTCAACTTCTTTATTAGGATGATTTTCGTGGCTGTCGTCCAGCTAGTCCAGAAGTTTTGCTCAGGAGAGACCTTTCCATTTTGACACACACGATTCAAACCCAAGCCTTTTCCATCAGAGATCATTTATACTCACCAACACTGAACGCCCAGCTCTCCAGCTGAGCTAACTTGGTCAAATCTTTTGCACACACGGGTTATTCTGTGCATATGCTGCCTTTCAGCTAAAAACCTTTTCTTTCCTCCCCTAAACAGATGTCAGGGCAAAGATGGACCACTCATGGTTCTTTTAACTGCAACACACTTTGACATGTGATGATTTTCCATGTCTCCTCACTAGAGTGTATATTTATAAAGTCTAGGATAAGTTTGCACATACAGCACCTAGTGCAGACACTAGCACCAAGAATCAAATAAAAAAATTTTTGGGGGGTAGCATCACTGCCCTCAGGTGGTGGGAGTAGGAGGCCCAGCCTTTGCTCCATGGAGCTGGAATCAAACCTCCATCCCAGTGGGCCGCAGTCCCGCGCACAACCACTACGCCACCAGGGCTCAGCCCGAATCAAAAATTTTTATTAAATGGAAAAAGCCACACATTCTTGGCAAAATTGACTTTTTAGTAGCACTAGTTATGTGAGCAAGTGAGTGATGGAGTTTGTTTTTCTTAAAAACAAGTGCATTTTTAGCATTGGCCTCAAGTAAAGGCTCCAAAGTGGTCCATTTAGCCAATCGAAGTATTTTACTCATCTGAAAATCCTTAATATTTCAAATCCATAAGCAGGTCTTTAGATCATCAAGGCAAAGTTAAACATGAGTGAGCTGTTTGTTCATAAGAAGCATGTTTTGTAATTCAAGAAACAAATGGCCCTGTGAATCTATATCCTAGCCCTAGAAATCTTCAAGTGTAATACATTCTGGTAAGAGCTCAGTGATACTGTGAGGGAGTCAAGTTATGACTCTGATCCCTAAGAAACACCACTGCACACTGGGAGTAATTAACAACGACTGTGTCAGCAGGACTAACAAGGTCCTCGTGTTCAAACTATACGCCATTGAATTTGCTCTCCTCTCTGCTAATTACGTGATTACCCTGTCATTCTACAGCTACTTAGGAATGCCCGTTGAGAGGAAGAAAGTTCGAAGACTAATATTTTCCCAACCTAGCCTTAAACAATCTCATTAACCTGCCATGACAAAGAGCCTTTTGTCACCGTGCACCAGGCAAAAGATGGCTAAGCAGCGCTTATTTATGTAACCTATGAAGCTGCCTTGCCCTTGCTGGGCTTTGGGGAGTCAGGGCTGGAAGGGAGGGATAGAAATGATCTCTGAAAGAAAAGGAATGTCTGCGTCTGATTAGTGCTCATGTCAACAGGGAACGAGGACTCTCCTGATCAAAAGTTCTGAACTCACCGAACAACAACAAGTCACCAGACTAAGCTTGTGTCATTTGACATCTCCTTATGGAAGTCCAGCTCACTGTTCTCAGCGTCAGTTCTGTCACCTCTGAAGGCCCCCAAGCCCTCCTTGCCAGGCTGCTTGGAAGGCCTGTTGGTTGCCATCTCCAAAGGATGAAGAACCATAACTGAACTTCCTACATTTTAAAAACTCTCCATGTCTTTTTATCTTGTTTGTTTATCAGCTCTGAAATCATATCTTTCTATCTTGTAGTCCAAGAGGAGCTGTTCCTCTCTCTTTATTTTGTCAATTCCAGGAATAATTAGCAATAAAGATATCCTAAAAAGGCCTGTTGGGCTGAGCCCCGGTGGCATAGTGGTTGTGCGCGGGACTGCGGCCCACTGGGATGGAGGTTCGATTCCAGCTCCACGGAGCAAAGGCTGGGCCTCCGACTCCCACCACCTGAGGGCAGTGATGCCCCCCCCCCCAAAAAAAAAGGCCTGTCATAACCAAAATAGGGGGACCTGGGACATGCGCATCCCACTTGATAGGAGTTTTGTACAGAGATGTACTGCATGAGATAGAGAAAATGCTGGCAGGTATTGAAGGATAGAGAAACAGGTCGGCCCTCTAAGAGGAGGAAGAAATGAGCACAAAGACCAAAGAGACCAACAGGACCCCAGGAAAACCCTCTGGATTGGTTCTTTTGATTTCACACATCCTTATTAGTCCTACAAAGAGTCACACCAGAGCGCTCATTCTAAACTACAAATCTGGAAGAGAGCACGATAGAACCAGGGCAAAAGGCGACGAGAAGAACTCAGGAATGAATGTAGAGTGATGAAGGGCATTGCGATACAAGGACCGTATTAACAAGCAATAGTTTACACGTGGACACACAGGTAGACAGAAATGCCAAAAGAAGTGAGGGAAAGGGCTGAGCCCCGGTGGCACAGTGGTTGTGCGTGGGACTGTGGCCCAGTGGAATGGAGATTCAATTCCAGCTCCACAGGAGCAAAGGCTAGGTCTCCTACTCCCACCACCAGAGGACAATGATGCAAAAAAAAAAAAAAACCCAAAAAAAGAAGTGAGGGAAGATGTAAGGGAGCACACCCACCTGGAGATACAGATTTGGTTGTAAACATTTCTGTATACACAATTACAGACATGTCATTAAAAGGGAAGTCAAGTACTCACTGGTTGGACGTCACTGTAGACAGATAGTCACCTACATTCATAAGGGAAATCTCAGGCTTGAGAACAAAGGCTGCTGACTCTGGCTTAAAGTGCCTTCTTCTTTATCTGAGGTAGCTCTAAATTTTCCCACTAGGAAAAAGCTGGGGCAGAGCTTTGAAGCCAAGAAACATATTCTTTTTTTTTTTTTTAATTGCATCACTGCCCTGGTAGGAGTAGGAAGCCCAGTCTTGCTCCCGGAGAGCTGCTGCTGGATTTGAACCATCAACCCTGTGGGCCACAGCCCTACACACAACTACTGCACCACCAGGGTTCAGCTGCCAAGAAACACATTCTATTGCCAAGAAGGAATCAACCAATTGAAAACCATGAGACACGCTGAGCCCCGGTGGCGTACTGGTTGTGCGCAGGACTGTGGCTCACTGGGATGGAGGTTCAAATCCAGCAGCAAGGTTCGGCCTCCTACTCCCACCACCAGAGAACAGTGATGCCCCCAAAACAAAACAAAACAAACAAACAAAAAAGAAAACCATGAGACAAAAATAATGCTTTTAAACCTAATTCTTCCGTTCTATATAAACTGGAAGGCAATATCAAGAAGGGAGATTGAAAATATCAGGGATTTTATTTTACTTGGAATCCCAATGTTCCTGGAAGCAGTGGTCAAGAAATAAAACCCGCATACTGCATTGGTTAAATCTGTTGCAAAACACCTCATAAAAGTGTCAAAAATCAGAGATAGCACTTTAAGGACTAAGGTGTACCCAACCCATTGTATGTTTAATGACTTCTTATACCTTTGAAAGCTGGAGAATTGAAAAAGGAAGGAAGAAGAATGGATTCATTCGAATGATTTGTGTTGGTAGAGAATAGTGAATATGCCTGGAGCAACTCTGTCTTGAAAGAAGTACAGCCAGAGTGTTGTCTGGAAGCAAGAATTCAGACATGTCATCAGGAGAGACCAGACTCTGGAATAGAACACCATGCTTGATGGAGGGGAAGAAAGCAGAGAAAGGCCCTCAATGAATTAGAGGCCACAGTGCTGGCTGCAACGGCAAATTCCACACAGCAGTGAATGGGAGGCCTGGCCAGGCAAGGCCTCATTCTGCTGTATTTGGGGTTGGTAGGAGACAGTACTGTCTGAGTGGGAACAGGACAAGCATCTGTTCATCTTCACTTGGGAAGATCCAGACACTGGTACTGCCAGTATTCTTGGGCATCCTCCCCCAAGGGTTCAGAGATTCGCCTCAGGTTTTTGGCCAAACTCTAGCCACAGACTTGTTAAACTGTCCTCTCTCGCGCCTTCTACCTTGCTGTAATATGTAAATGATTTACTGTTTTGTAAGCTAGTTTGCTAGAACATATGGACCAGCTTTTAAACTTTCTAACTTCTAAAGGCAATCAGGTGTCATGTGCCAAGGTCTAATTCTCCTACACATCTGTTACTTACCTGGGTCTGTGCCTCACCCTCCCCACCCAGGAGCTCACAACCCATCACTGCTGGGCAGGAGAGGAACTCGAGACTCCAGAAACTGTTGACCAAATATTCTTCTTTCTAGGCTCTGTAGGATTTTTCACACACTGGATTCCTAACTTTTCTTTGCTGGCTAAACCCTTAAACGAAGCCACTAGGACCACCCCTATTGGCTCTCTAGACTTCCCCTGATTAGTTAAGGCAGCCTTCAGCAAACTCTAAAAAAATCCTCTTTCATTCTCAGCCTGTACATTTACCAAACCCTGATAAACCTTTCTCCCTCAGGCTGAGCCCCGGTGGCGTAGTGGTTGTGCACGGGACTGCGGCCCACTGGGACGGAGGTTCAATTCCAGCAGTGGGGCTGGGCCTCCTACTCCCACCACCGGAGAGCAGGGATGCCCCCCCAAAACCAAACCAAACCAAAACAACCCCTGGGGTCCTTGACAGTCAGAAGCTGGCAGCTGTGCCTCCAGACCCTCGAGCAGCCCCGCCCTTACTAAAGAAGCTCTCAAACTAACCCTAAGAGGGCCCATCCAGACACTCGCTACTCACAGGCTGCAGGACCATTTCTCACATCAAGTCCCATCTTTACTATCCCCCGCCCCAAACAGGAGATTCACCTTATGTTTATTGGAAACCCTAATACACGTCTGCATCGATCTCCCTCTCTGCACCCAGCAAACCTCCTGCTTCAGCTCCCAGACTCACTGGGATCTGACAGTCCCTCTTGCCCACAGGCAGTTGAGGCGCTGCCGCTGCGGTGACCTCGATTTTCAGGATCCTATCTGGATCCTGATCTAGCTTTACTTGTTGATGGCCGCTCTATTGTTGACACTCAAGGACAGCGGTGGTGTCTGCCTATGCTGTGGTCTCATTTGACTGGGTCTGGGAGGCCCAGAGTCTTTTGGACGGCACCACCTCCCAAAAAGCAGAGCTCATTGCTCTAACTTGGACACACCATTTGGATACAGGAAAAGAGTTAAGATTTTTTAGACTCTAAATATTCGTTCCTCATCACCCACTGTCACGCCGCTATTTGGAACGAAAGGGAATTCCTAACCACTAAAGGATCTCGCATTATAAATAATAAATTAATAGCTAACCTCTTTCAGGTCCAGCTAAAGTGGCTATCATTCACTGCAGGGGACACCAGACTGATAACTCTTGTATCACACAAGGCAACATTAAAGCAGATGCTAGTGCCAGAAGCCTAACCACTAACAATGCTGGGCCAGCTCCAATTCTCTACTTTACCATCCCTGAAGTGCAGCCCTCTTATAGACCTCAACAAGAAACTGCCCTAAGACAAAAGGGAGGAAAGAAAACCCCTGAGGGGTGGATAGTTTTTCCATAACAAAATAGCGTTACCAACACAGCAAGCTGTGGACTTCATACACCAAATACATCACTCTTTACACAGAGGGCCCCGTGCCCAATCCCAGTCTCGCAGCCAGTCTTTTACCCACCACACTGGCCCAACTCATCCAAACTGTTCGTTCCCCTTGTTCCAGGTGCAAAGCCATCACTGCTCAAGGAGCACTCAGGCCAGAAGTCCCCACACACCAACTGTCGGGCTATCTGCCCGGCCAAGACTGGCAAATTAACTTCACTCATATGCCTAACCACACAGGTCTTAAGTTTCTCCTCACGTTGGTGGGCACTTTTATGGGAGGGGTCAAAGCCTTCCTTACTAAATGGGAGACAGCAGATACAGTTACAAACATCCTGCTTACCCAAATCATCCCCACATTTGGTCTCCCCAAGCCAATTCAGTCTGATAATGGCCTGTGCTTTGGGTCCCAAATCACGCAACAGGTTTCGTCCTCTTTGAACATCGAGTGGTGCTTACACATTCTGTACAGACCTCAGTCCTCAAGAAAGGTTGAATGAATGGAATTATTTTTTTAAAATCATGCAAAAGGCAATTCTGGATCGATTGCAAGCCTCCTCTGGAGTTATCGAAGGTTAAATAGGGTAAGTCAAATGTGGATAGGTGAAATGCAAGCCTGGAGTTCCCAGAGAGGATGGGATTCCCAGTTGGACTATGAAGCAGCTTCATACTCTTGGATCAAAAAATTGAGAGACGCATATGCACACACATGTGCTTCTGCACATGTTCCTGACACCTGGAAGACTCTCTACTAGCCAGGTGACCTATGAAGACACAGAAGGCTGCTCTCTCCTCCCTCGATAGAGGCACGCAGGTCCTGCTTCCCTTCCTCCTCGTCGTTTTTAGTGGTGTGGCTTTTTGTCGTGATTACAAGATGATTGTAAGCGCCTTGCATTACCTGTAATTGTCCACAGGAGCCCTGTCGCTATGTGAGGAATGCACCGGGCTGCTACCTGCCAGCTCAGCAGCTTAAAGCGCTAGTGGCTCCATGGGTGAGAGATGAGGCTTTTGGTTTCCATGAAGATTTTATTTTTCCCACTCCAACCCTCTGTTCCCATAGATTACAAACAAGAACAAACACCTGAGCCCCCTGTTCCTGAGTCGATTCTGACTCATCGTGACTCTAAGAACTGTCTCTGTGGGCTTCGGAGACTCTCACATGAGAAGGCAGCCTCGTTTTTCTCCCAGAGAGCGGCTGCTTGTTTCAAACTGCTGACCTGGTAGCTAGCAGCTCAGTGTATGACCCAGAGTCCCACCAGGGCTCATCATAAAGATTTAGAGTCTTGGTGGGTTACCAAGTCCTCGCACTCGGGCTTTCTCGTGGCTGCTCTCCCAGTCGTCGCCTTCCAGGGTCACTATGGCAGACGCGTTCGTGGGCCCCTGTAAACTGGTGGACAGCAAGAATTTTGATGATGGCCTGAAGTCGATTGGTGTGGGCTTTGCTACCAGACAGTGGGTAGTATGACCAAGCCTACCGCCATCATTGACCTGAATGGAGACGTCGTCGCCTTAAAGACGCAGAGCACCTTTAAGAGCACAGAGATCACCTTCAAGCTGGGGGTGGTGTTTGATGAGCCAAGGACTCAAGTCTGAAAGGTCAAGTCCACTGTGATGCTGGATGGCGGCAAACTTGCCCACACGGAGAAGTGGGATGGTGACACTTGCCCGGGCTACATGATGGGACCCTTACCCACGGCAGTGTGGTCAGCACTTGCACCTATGAGAAAGAGGCGTGACGGACCGCACCGCCAACCTGAGACCACTGGTCTCGGCGCCAGACTGCCTCAGGTGCCCATCTCTGGCATTTTGTATAAATTCACTTTGGTTGGGCAGTCCTGGGATCAGCTGGTACTAGCCTGGTCTGGTTCCTATTGTGTATGCTTGCTTTTTTTTGGGGGGGGGGGTAATAATTTTTTTTTATTAATTTTATTGGGGGCTCTTACAGATACTACAACATTCAGTACATCATTTGTATCAAGCACATTTGCACACATGTTGCCACATACATTTCCAAACATTTTCCCCTTGAGCCCTTGGTACAAGCTCCTCTTTAAAAAAAAAAAAAAAGTGTGCTTGCTTTTTAAACTGTCTCCACAAGGTGCTCTGAAGTCAATAAAGGAAGGCTCAAGGCCAAAAAAAAAAAAAGATTTAAAGTCTAGGAAACCTACAGGGATGTTCTGTTTGGTCCTATAGTATTGCTGTGAGTCAGACTGGACTTGATGGCAATGAACTTAGCTTCTTTGGGCACAGCCCCAGACATGGTTCCACATTACAGCATGTCAAGGAGGAAGAGGAAGCGCTTTCTTCACAGTGATTAATGAACTCTCTGTCTTAATCAGGGAAGATCTTCCCAGCACTCTCCAACAAACTTCCTGTTATGGTTCACTGGCCTGAGCTGGATATGTCTACCTCTAGACTAAAGAAGTCCCTGGATGATGAAAACAATCACTATGTCAAATCTGTGTTTGAGTCAAGGGTTGCAGCCTTCAGTGTGGATTAACACTCAGTGTAAAGACAAAATCCTCACACTGGGACCAGTAGGTAACATCAAAATCGAAGCTGTCTAGGATTTCATCTGGCTTGGATCCAGTATCAGTGCTCACAGCAGCAGCAGTCAAGGCCTCAAATGACACACTGCATTGGGTCAGTCTGCTGCACCGGACCTATTTATCATTCATTCATTCATTCATTCATTTATTCATTGTGGCATCACTGCCCTGGTGGGAGTAGGAAGCCCAGCCTTGCTACTGGAGAGCTGCTGCTGGATTTGAACTGCCAACCCTGTGGGCCGCAGTCCTGCATGCAACCTCTAGGCCAGCAGGGCTCAGTCAACACCAGACCTCTGTAAAGTAAGAATGTTACTCTAAGGACTTAGGTGTGCCTGAGCCATGGTATCTTTGATCCCCTCGTATGCATGTGAACATTGGACACGGAATAAGAAAAGCCGAAGAATCCATGCATTTGAGTGACGGTACTGTCAAAGAACAATGAGGGCACCGCAGACGGCTGGAAGGACCAGCCAAGCTGTCTTGGAAGAAGTACAGGTGGAATCCTCCTTAGAGGCAAGGAGGTTGACACCTCCTCTGATGTACTTGGGACAGGTTGTCAGGAGAGACCAGTCCCTGAAGGACATCATGTTTGGCCGAGGCGCAAGAAAGAAGGCAGCCCTCCTGGTGGATGGACACGGTGGCTATGACAATGGACTCATGCAGAACAGTTGTGAAGATAGGCAATGTTTCCTTTTGTCAGACCCAGGGTCAGAGTCAGACCCAACCTGATAGCACCTAGCTTGTCAGTGATTAGGATCCCATTTGGAGGGAGTTTTGTGCTAGGCTGATGGACAGGTTATGGTGGGATATATTCTGGGTCTCCACTTTACTAGCAGCTGTCAATCATGTCCCCACTGTGGATTTCCTAAGGGAGAGGGTCTGTGGAAAGTCCTTCCTCTGGGTATAAGAGCCTTCTCAGAAGTAGAGAGAAAGCCCAGGGAGTATCACGGAAGAAAGCCAGCAGTGAAGCAAGTGTGGGATCTCTGATTGACTGAAATGGTAGAGGCTGAGACCAGAAGCCAAACCACACCAAGACCAAGGTCAAAGCCAGGAGCACAGCAGAGAAGCAGCACAGAAACGCTTAAGAAGCAGAGCAACAGGTCAGTTTCCTGGCCCAAGGAGACCAGAGGCTGAGGGCTGTTGAGACTCAAGTACTGACTGACATGTTTCTGGGGACCAATGACTGTATCCTTCTTCTTTTTTTTTGACAGTATCCTTATTTTTATACTGATCCTGACTTGTGAAAAGTTGATAATTTCCTTAACGAATCACCTTACTTGTATCATCTGAGAGTTCTGAAAGAAGGATGGAGAGGAAGGACTGTCTGACCTCTGCCTTGAGGCAAGAGGCCTTGGCTTGGTGAAGAGTAGAAATCCCCCCCTTGTGTAGCTGTAGCCAGATGAGGGCAAATAATGGCCTCTGTTTTCTCACGCCGGTGGGAAAAGGCATCAGAAGTCATCCAACTTCTCTGGGAGAGGAATCGACATCATCATCAACTCAAGATTGCTTCCTGTAAGGTGGTCTAACACACCGCTACTATCCAATTTCTTTTCCCCCTTAACCAATTCCGCCACCAGCAGTTCACCACACAGCATTCTCCACTTTTCTGCTGGGCTTAGTAAACTGTTCAAATAGCCACACAGAACCCACAGACCAGACTGAGAGTAAAGGATCTATTAGGGAAGTCATAGGCTACAATTCAAGATCAGGATCAACTTGGAATCAACGGGAATTCGGGATACACCGTCAATCTGAACAGCTTCCAACCCAGATAACTAGCTCTCAGCTCTTCTTTAGCCTTGCTAACTGACAGGTGTGCCTAGACTCTGCTACTAGCTCCTGTTTTATGTCAGGCCTTCTGTCAGCAGGCCCTAATCAGGCAAATGCTAACAGACATTGGCCCCACCATTAAGGGCCTGGAGACACCCTGTGTAGCCTCCAGCAAGCCTCCACCTACCTGAACGCACTCACCTCTCTCAATCCATGGCAGTGCGCCCGCTGCAGCCACCTGGCTCTGGGGGACAGGCGCCCACTGTAGCAATCTCACACCAGTCTTCTGGTTCTGGCTGCTTGTGCTGTCTCGCGATCTTACTCTCTCTCCAGCTTTTACAGTCTCATGGATCTAGAGGGTTCTCAGTTAGGGACCATGGGTCCCCAGGATGCATTCCACGTGTGGTTCTTTTTGATGGTAGTGAGGTTCCCTCTAATCCCCGTGGGCTAGGTCTTTAGGACTAGCAGGAAGGCAGAACCGCCCATTTCCCTGGTTAGACCAGTCACCCTCTCAATTAACCAACCCCTCTACAAGCTTTCACAAGGTGAGTGGCTCTAAGCCACCAGCTGCTCTGAGGGAAGAGAGGCCATGCATTTTACTCCCGTTACCAAGGTCTTGGAAACTCACAAGGGCGGCCCCGTAGGGCGCCGTTCTCTGAGGGCTGCTATGAGTCAGAAATCTCAATGCCAGCGAGTTTTCAGTCTGAAAGCTTTGCATACCTTCCTGCCATAGTCAAATGTCCAACTTCTTTGCAAGATGTAGTCCAGCAGCAAATTACCTAGGTTAGATATAAACTCAGAGCCAGAAAAGTCGTATGTAAAGAGACACCAGGGACCTGAAGGAGCCCACGAGAGGCCACGACAGCCCTGGAACGCACACACAGGGCTATCAACCGGGGGCCTCCCCCTGGAGTCAGCGTGCCAGTGTAGACATCCATCTTCCCAAACTCCAACACATTTCTGTTGGTTAAAGCTATCCGCCTGTGTTATTTTTGCGACGGCAGCACTAAGAACCGAAGACAGAATGGTTTACACTAATTATAATTTCCCCCTGGGACTGGGCATACTGCTACCCACTGCTGAGAGGACTTTATTATGAAAGAGGCTATGTTGGAATAAGCAAGAGGATCTGTAACACTATACTTCCCAGCGCAGACTCCCAGGGAAGCCCTTCGGCTTTACACTCACGCACACTTACCTCCTTTAGTTCCCAAAGACATGTTGGACCTAATTCTGACGATATTGCTTCTTAATGCCCAGGATGCCCTCTGCTTTTCTCCCTGGTTCTTCATGGCTGTTCCCTTCTGTAGGAAGTCTAAAACGTTCAGCACTCAGTTCCATTTTCTTTCTCCTTTCCAATCGAATCCTCCATCTACTGCATCTGATTATTTCAAGCCACACCCCAAAGTTGTCACTACCGCATCTCCACAGCTTCAATTCCAGAGCAAGCTAATGTGCCACGCTTGCCAGGCCATTCTCAAATGTTAGGTGTCGAGCACAAATTCT
This sequence comes from Nesogale talazaci, assembly GCA_004026705.1. Classification (NCBI taxonomy): domain Eukaryota; kingdom Metazoa; phylum Chordata; class Mammalia; order Afrosoricida; family Tenrecidae; genus Nesogale; species Nesogale talazaci. The sequence goes on along the minus strand of PVJH01018080.1, from coordinate 20,037 downwards.
CTAATAGCTCCAGGAACAAATTCTCCTATCCCACTGTCAGGCTCTGGGCACCAGGACACAAACATAAAAATCTCAGTTCCCAGCCTTCAAAACTGCTGGAATCCTTCCCGTCTCCATCCCTACCTAAATCATGATACCTCTGAGGAAGAGAACTCCAGAGAGGAAAATTCCACTGCTTCTTCTCATCTTCCCTTTCTCGGTATTACTGGTGAACTGTTGTCTCTGATGGAGCCTTGGTGACGTGGTGGGTTTCACCTTGGGTTGCTAACTGCAAGGTCTGAGGTTCAAGCTCCACAGTCGCAAGTTGAGGCTTTCCACTCCCGTGAAGATGTACAGCCTCGGAGAGAACTAAGGGGGCAGGCCTACTCTTTCCATCAGGTCACAGTGCGCTGGGATCCTCTCCATGGCGGTGAGCGGGCCTGGTTTCTGAATCACCACAGGAAAACACACATCTCACCGGTAGAAACAATTCATTCTGCAGGCAGGCCAGAGCTACGGCTCAGTGGGTTAGGAGTCAGATCTTCTCGTCTTTTTTCCAGAGACCTAAAACCTGGGTATGCTCGGGCCTCTCTGCCCAAATTCACACGTCTTATAGTTAATGGAAAGTGTCTCCAATTCTGGCACTTAAAAATATATACTATTCTGATTTGTTGCTGTTGGTTTTTCACTAAGAAATTAGGAGCTACTACTTTTATTTTTAACCGAGAATCGGGGTTTCTTTTTTTGGGGGGGGCATCACTGCCCTCTGGTGGTGGGAGTAGGAGGCTCAGCCTTGCTGCTGGATTTGAATCTCCAACTCAGTGAGCTGCAGTCCTGCTCACAACCACTACGCCACCGGGGCTAAGCCCCAGGGTTTCTTTTCTTTCTTTCTTTTTTTTTTGTGGGCCTCACTGCCTCTGGTAGTCATGGGAGCCCACCTAGTGCCGCTCCTGAGAGCCACCGCTGGGTTTGAACCGCCAAGCCTGCGGACTACAGTCCCACACTCAACCACTTATGCCACCGGGGCTCAGCCCCCCCTTTTTTTTTTCTTTTTAAAAACTAAATTCTTCTTTTCTCTTTCTTTAATTTTTTTTTTGGGGGGGGGGGGGCATCACTGCTCTCCGGTGGTGGGCGTAGGAGGCCCAGCCCCACTGCTGGAATTGAACCTCCGTCCCAGTGGGCCGCAGTCCCGCGCACAACCACTACGCCACCGGGGCTCAGCCCCAAACTAAATTCTTTCAGTAAAAATGTTTTCAAACACCTCACAAAAAGCTAACTCATTTTACATTTTAAAAAGCATTCTCCCTTACTTGTTTATTTACAAAAAGTAAATACACGGAAAATGTTTTTAAACTGTTTTAGACATTATATAAAAGAGCTATGAAAAAGAACAAAAATAAAAAGATTCACCGGGGGCTGAGCCCCACTGGCATAGTGGTTGTGGTTGAGTGCGGGACTGCGGCCCACTGGCTTGGCGGTTCAAATCCAGCAGCAGCAAGGCTGGGTAGTTCCCACGACCACCAGTGGGCAGTGATGCCCCCCCCCAAAAAAAAAAAAGATTCATTGGATAAATCCATGAGTACAGAAGATGATTGAGGACGTTATAAATAACTCATATGGGTTAAACAAACATACAATATTTTTATCACTCTCTAAAGAAAGGACATAGTTTATTAAGCTTCAAGTTTCTTAACAGATTAATAATAAATGCTTAGTGTATACATTATCACAATATTTATCTCTGTGGGCTCAAACAAAGTCCATGTTATTTTATGGTGAATTTGCTTCTTTTTCTTCTGATTCATCATCCATAACCTAAAACAGAAAAAGAGAGAATTTAAAGATTAGCAAAAAAAAAAAAAAATCAGAAATCGCTATTTTTCTGATTTTAATATTAAATATGCTGCAGTATTAAGACTTTGTGGCAATCTGGTGAGAAGATATCAACAATCGTCTCCAGAGGGCATGGTTTTCATTGTTATTTGGTATCCTAACAAGGCAAAAGAAAATTTAAAATGAGCAAATTTAATGAAAGTACCAGTTGCCTTTCCTTGTCTCAAAAGAAGTTTCTAGTAGCAGCCTCTCAACTGGTAAACTCCTGTCATAAGAGTAAAGTGGATGACTTTTCTGCCAGCTTTTTCAAAAGCACCTTATTTAAAAGCATTCTGAAGAACTACAGCAAATGATTATAAAAACGTATTATCTAAAAATACTCTAACAACATTCTTAGTGAAGAAAAAAAATTGCCCTAAACTTAGGAAGGAGTTAAGAAAAACAATACGGAATAAGTGGAGAAAAATTACCATCTTTCTGAGTTAATATGTTACTCGAGTATTATATTAACTTTGCAAAGAAAAGGAATCATAAACTTTAAGTACTTGTTTTCTTCTTACCACACCTACAGTTAAAATGTCAACTCAAGTTTATAATCTGCTAATTCATCACCCCACCCGAATGAAGTGAATAAAAAGATCCCTTTGTCCATCCATCAATGTGTCAACTAAGGTAATTAAAAAACAATTAAGGGCTTGTGAACACATCACCATAACTTTTAAAAATCCAGGTGGATTTGGTTCTGACCTAACACAAGCAGTGGACAAATTCCGCTCTCATAGTTTCTCTTCTGACCAGAGTAAAAATGACTATTTGCAAGGAACCGGTTTTTCTTTTAGAACTTGTTGTTCTATATCCACTCTCAGCACCTTACAAAGAATTCTGTCCTTTTACTTCTATTCTACGCAGAATGACTGCAAATGTTAGAATGACGCTGTCAAACACAATTTAATGCACATGGTCTGCAGGAGCCCCGGGGGGCGGGCGTGGTGGTCACATGGTGGGCTGCTAGTCACGAGGACGGCAGTTTGAACCGCACCAGCCGCTCCGAGGGAGAGAGACGGGGCTTTCCACGCCTGTACAGTCCCAGGGCTAGCCTGTCCTACAGGGCCCCTGAGTGAGCACTGACTACGTGATGCCAGTGAGTGTGCTTTTGTTTAAAGACAGGACACGCGAGACAGATGAGGTTTCCTACTCCTGTAAAGCATTACTTCTTGGACGGACGGACGGACACACACACACACACACACACACACACACACACACGTTTACCCTGTTCTAGAGAGGGGCTCTGAGCCAGAATGGCCTCAATGGGAATGGGTTTGGTTTGGGACATCTCTGAACACAAACACAAACCCACCGTCATCAAGTCGAGTCCGACTCCCATGTTTAAGACACAGAGCTCGTAGTGGAGAGAAAATAAAGAGTGTAAGTTTTTCAGCGCCTCCAAGACTGGGCCACGCACCCTCTGTGCCCTCACAGAGCCTGGGCATGGGCGCGGGTGCCCAGGGTTGAGGGGAGAGAGTGGTGGGAGTGGTTCTTTGGACCCCATTATTTGGGATTGTTCTACCCTCTGAGCTTCAGTTTCCTTATGTGCCAGTCGAGGATGACTACGTTTTCTCTGCGATAGTTAGAAGATGAAATGAGGTCATAACTCTAAGATGTCTAGAATACTTCATAGCAGGTACTCCTAACACTACAGTACCTTCTAAAATAAAGAGGCTTTCAAGTCTGATAAAAACTACAACACAAACATCTATTAATTGGGGGGAACCAGATCATGAAGTTTGCTTTTCAAATATTTAATAAATAAAAAAATCCCTAACCTGCCATTTCATATTAGCATACCTGCTCTACGCCTTCTACCTCTGGAATATAAAACTGCAGCATGTTCTGAATTCCGTTCTTCAGAGTGATGATGGAGCTGGGGCAGCTGGTACAAGAGCCCTGGAGCTTCAGCTGCACGATGCCATCTTCGAAGCCTTTAAAGATGACGTCACCTCCATCTTCCTGCACAGTCGGCCTGTGGGCACACAACAGCTGTTATATTCAAGAGAACCTAAGTTTTCTTACACAGTTTAAATAGGGCCCAGGACTTAAATTTGACATCGGCGAAATCCACAAAGTTCGACCTACTTGGATTAAAAAAAAACTAGTAAGTGTCTTACTTGTGCTTATAATGTCTTTCACTTGCACATAATACTCCAAAATTCATTCGAACTAAAAGTTTCTGTTTCTTTCTCACTAATTAATAATAATCTTTAAGCACTTACAGCTTCAAAGTTACCTAAGTTATACTCATTCACTGCTTTGGGGTGTGGGGACAGGGGACTGGCAACTTGTACCTTTTATTTTCAGTGAAGTTGGGTAAGGAGAAATACACAAATCAAGTGTTTGTCAGTGAGGAACTACTGCCTTGAATAGAGCCCCAGGATTCTGCAGGTCCCCATTCTCCCTACTCCCTAGACCAAGACACAGAGCCCCAGGACTCTGCAGGTCCCCGGGCAGTGGCACTGAGAGGTGAGGGCCCACGGGCTAGGTTAACATCTAGCACCTTATCATTTCAGCCCTTTTTGGCCCATTTTAACTTTCTTCTAGTTTTCAGTATTTTCTTCACTCCTTTCCATTGAGGTTTTTCTCTGTTTTGTGACTATGACCATTGGTTTCTTTGATCTGTTTTTTGGGATACAAAAGGTAGGGAAGGCAAATTGAGAGAGAGTTAATGGGTCTAATGGATTCTTGGGGGTGTGGCAGGGGAGTCTGGGGTGTGGGGAGCCAAGAACGATGAGTACAAGAAATGAAAATGCTCTAAAACTGACTGTAGGAATGACTGTTCGGGTCTTAATATGACTGAATGGTTGAACTGCATGACATGTAGATTATATGCTATTAATTTTTTTTTTTTAAAGAAAAATCAAGACTTCACTGTAAACCCTCAATTAAAATCTTTGTCACACTACCTCAACTTGCTTGCTGAAAGCTTTGGTGGTTTCCCTGATTCTTCTCCCGCTCAGCGGCCCCGTGAAGCTCGCAGGGCTCTCGAGGAAAACGGAGCGGGAGCGGGTGCTGGACCCTCTCTGCCAGCAGCCCTCCGTCCCCTCAGCACCTGCATTGCTTTGGCAGTTTTTTAAGGCCTTCCAACGATAATTTTTTTTTGGGGGGGGGGGGCATCACTGCCCTCTGGTGGTGGGAGTAGGAGGCCCAGCCTTTGCTCCGTGGAGCTGAAATCGAACCTCCATCCCAGTGGGCCGCAGTCCTGCGCACAACTACTACGCCACCGGGGCTCAGCCCTCAATGATTATCTTTAACATGCATTGCATCAGCAGGGCCCTACAAAGAGTGGAAACCTGCTGTGTTCCAGTCATCCCAATTTCTTCTTCACGGGGCATTGCCTCAAAATAGGAACTTCCCCTCTCTTCAAAATCCTCCCCAATACTAGTAAGTCTTTTTCTTTACAGAAAAATGTGCTATTACAACAATACCAAATGTCACTAGTGATGATGAACGAGAAATTCCATCATCAAGTAAAGGCATGGGTGTGCTAAATGTGTCAGCGATCATACAGGATGGACAGGCTTGAATTCGACTGCGCGGTGACCACTGACTCTGGTGGAACGATGGGGTTTACATGAACTTGTGCTCACTTTGCAACTCTACTACAGTCTAACCGACAAAACAAGACCGAGTATTGGAGGGGGCTTCAAAATCTGTGGAAAAATCCCGCTATCTTTTAATCCCATTTTCCACAAAATTTTTGAAGTTTGCTCGTGTTACATTATGAAACCTGATTCTACAGCACTTGGTTTCAGGCAGAGATGTGCACATACCGTATTCTCGTGTCCAATAACTCCTTAATCATTGCTACAACCTCGTCATCTTCTTCTGACCCTAGAAACAATCACAAATACAAAGACAGCATAAACTGTATAGTCACACATGAATAAAACACAAAGATTTAAATTTCATTAAAAACATAAAAGCATGAGTACATAACTGAGTGTGGTGAGGTAACTAGCATGAGGGAGACAGAGCATCTATTTAATTTGAAGAAAAAAATCAGAGCACTGATCAATCCAACATTTGGTAATAAAGGTTAAAGGACCTTGATCCACTAATTGTGTCAGTGTTGAAAATTTTGGGTCGGGCTGAGCCCCGGTGGCGTAGTGGTTGTGCGCGGGTCTGCAGCCCACTGGGATGGAGGTTCAATTCCAGCTCCACGGAGCAAAGGCTGGGCCTCCTACTCCCACCACCTGCGGGCAGTGATGCCTAAAAAACAAAAACTAAAAAAAAGAAAAAAAAAGAAAATTTGGGGTCAATAAATATGTAAACTTTCATCATTCTCAAGGATTGGAAAGTAGAAAACAGAGATTCTGATGAAAACATTTGCGATAAAAAGGTACACCTTTACATCATCAACTTTTCAGTTTAACAGTTTTCAAAGAGACGAAGTAGCATAGACAGAGGCCTTCTGGAAATTTTCAAAATGTTTTACAAATCTATTGAGTCTTTAGGTCTTTTGCTTTATATTTTGTTTGTTTGTTTGTTTGTTTGTTTTGGGGGGGGGATCACTACCCTCTGGTGGTTGTGGGAGCTACCCAGCGCCGTTCCTGAGAGCCGCCGCTGGATTTGAACTGCCAAGCCCGAGGGTCGCAGTCCTGCACTTAACCACTAACCAGGGCTCAGCCCTTGCTTTATGTTTTAAAGCTATTTACTAATCTTCATCAACACCTCCTTAAAGGTTCGGATTTTTGGTTTTTTTTCCTTCGCATCACTGCCCTGGTGGATGTAGGAAACCCAGTCTTGCTCCTAGAGAGCTGCTGCTGGATTTGAACTATCAACCCTTGGGCTGCAGTCCCACACTCAACCACTGCACCACCAGGGCTCAGCCTCTAAAGATTTAAGTTTTTGAGATCTTTCCTTTAGAAAAACTACTAAAAGTCCAAATTATAACAGAACAAACAAAAGCATTCCAACAACCTCCTGTCTTGAATATCCGGTGTACTTTTTACATGTTGACATTTCTATGTGTAAATTCACACAGATGAGCTCACACTGTTCTATAGCTTGCTCTTTTCTATTCAATATAACTTTATGACAGCAATTTTGTTTCTAAAAACGTTCTCTAAAGGAACTAACCACCTATGCACAGGAAGACTGGTACAAGACTGTCCACTGCATCAATCTTTTAAGATAAAGTCATATAAATAACTCAATTGGCCATAAGTCAGAGCACAAACTAACTCATATAATGAAGTGCTAGTTAACATTTAACATAAATAAACGAGGACGACCAAGTGCAATGCAGCATGTGATTTAAAATTTAGGAACAATAACCTGGATGATATAAGCTTTACAAAAGACAAGTGGAGCAACAGCGTGAAAACATAAAAGCTTTAAAAGCAAAAACAAAAACACCACCACACACATGTGTACACCTAGCTGAAAACAGAAGGAAAAAGCTAAGGAGTCTTGGGGCTGTGTCTCTTTAATATTTTATTTTAAAATGGGCTGAAAGCACTTAAGTTAAAAGTTAGCATCTGCTAAATCTGAATGTCGGGCTAATTGGTGAGCACTATGATTTCCACATGCTTGGAAATCTGGCTTCCATTCTTTCAAATGAGGACAACGCTCATGTATATGAAGTTGTCCCCTCAAATTTGTTCTAGAGTGACCTCATCTAGGCACTGGCAGCGAGCAGCCCTAGAGGTCGGGGCAGAACTGCCCTGTGGGTCTCCGAGGCTGGAACTGCTCTCAGAGGAGTGGAAACCCCGTCTTTCTCCTCTGGAGCAGCTGGTGGTTTCGAACTGCTAATCTTGGGGATTGCAGCCCTGTCGACATGTCGTCACTCGGCAACCAAGGCTCCCTGAGCTAACGGAATTTAATGAGAAAAAGTCTGCATCCCCCTTACTTTGAAACCAGAGCAAATGTGATTAGAAAAACAGAAACTGTCAAAAGTAAATGTTAATTACCCCACACGGTATGTTACCTGCTTCTGAAGATGTTTCCTCAGTAACCAGGGGTAAGCCAGAGGCAAAGAAGTCCATGACTGCGGCATAAATATCTGGCTTCAATAGATTCCAGTCTAAATCTTCACTTTGCTGTGAAAATTTGAAGGAAAACACTATATTCCCAAGCAAGGGCCAAGATAAATTCAGAACACCACCTGGTCATGTTTTCTGTCCTGTTTCCTACTATGGAAGATCGGCCACTTCTGGAGAACACATGCTGGCTCTGAGGTCAGCTCTCATATGCTCGTACGCTCTCCATTCCTTCAGTCCGCCCCCAAGCCTTCATTAAATATGCTACAGTACAGGGGGACCGAAATGATGGAAGACACTTCCCAATGATGTGACTGAAGAGAACTGAGTGAATTCTCTATCTATAAAGAGGAGGCTAACAAGCTTCCCATTCTCTTGAAGGAAAGATCGTAGGAATGTAAGATCACGCATACAGGATAGTCTATAATTATTTGGGGTTTTTTTTGGGGGGGGGGGCATCACTGCTCTCTGGTGGTTGTGGGAGCTACCCAGCCCTGCTCCTGAGAGCTGCCACTGGATTTGAACCGCCAAGCCCACGGGCCGCAGTCCTGCACTCAACCACAGTCTATAATTATTTTTAAAAATGAACTTATAAACATTGCTTGAGAGTATGAAGAAATGCAATGATGCGACTACAATAGACTCAAACAGGTAACCTGTCTTACCAAGGCTACCCTGTTGAAGAACTTGTGGATTACCAGCATGACTGACATCAATGAGAAGATATCATAACTATTTCCTGTCTATTACCTGGCCAGCGAGCTGATCCCATCATAAGACAGGCTTATAAAACACTTAAAAAGTATAGTACCCACTGTCCTAAAGGTCTTTCCAAATCCTGTAGAATAGTCGAGCTGTCCCAGGGGTTTCCGAGGCTGTAAGCTTTGCAGAAGTGGAGTGCCAGCCCGTTCTCCCATGGGGCAGTCAGTGGGTTTAAATCGCCGCCTTCTGACTAATAACCAAGCCCTTGAATGGCTGTGTCCCCAGGGCTTCTCAGCCGTGCAGGAGTCACCGTTCTCCACGGTTCTCCTTTCTGTAGGTCCAGTTGCCTGGGATCAACCACAGTCCAAAAATATTAACAGAAAAATCCCAAAAGCGAGTGATTCAAAAGTTGCAAATGGTGCATGCTTGGCAGGGCACGATGACATCTCACCCCACTCTGCTCTATTTCCCCTGGGATGTGAATCATCCTTTTTGGTCAGCCTAGCTGCATATAAGCTGCCCACCTTTTGAGTCATTGAGTAACCACCTTGGTTATCTGGCGGACTGCTAACTGTTGAGGCACTGCAGTGCTGGTGGTCAAAGAACCCTTATTTTATGCTAATTAGCTGTTCAATTTTCATTATTAGTTATTGGTAGTAATCTTACTGTGCCAAGCTCCTAAGCTGAACTTTACCAAAGGTATGTAGGTACAGGGTTACTAAAAATAAGGGTTTGGAACTATTCATGGTTTCAGGCTTTACTTGGAGTCTTGAAATTATATTCCCCCTGGGGTAGGAGGCACTACTGTACTAATATCTAGTAAGAGAAAGACGAAATGTTTCATTTTGTTTTTATAAAGAGGAATTATTTTGAAGGAGAAACTTAGATGTGGTCTAATACCCTCGATGAAAGAAAACAAATCAAATGCACAATTCTAGCTATTAAACGTCACTGTGTGTCCTGCCCTTATATTTTGTTGAGGCCATTTCAATTGAGTAAAAATAGTGACGTCAAAGGCACTTCCAAAAGCGTACTGGACAGAAAGAGAAAAATGATCAAAGCAAGGAAAAAGTCAAAGAGAAAACCTTGTGTAGTTTTTAACTGTCAAAACTTTTATAGTAGCATTGATTTTGTTAAAAAATTACATACGCTTTAAAAAATAAGCATGTAATTTCTCATTATGAAATGAAGGCAATGCCTAATTGGTAATTGAGTTAGTTAGTACAAGGGACCATCAAAGGAATTCCACAAGGTTGAAAGGTAATGAAAATTTTTACATTAACACACACACACACACACACACATATATATAAAATCATTTTACTGGGGACTGGTACAACTCATCACAATCCATACATGCATCCATTGTGTCAAGCACATTGGTACATTTGTTGCCATCATCATTCTCAAAATATATGCTTTCTACTTGAGCTTAGTATCAGCGTCTCATTTGTTCCCTTCCCTCCCCCATGAACCCTTGATAATTTATAAACTGTTACTACTTTTTCATGTCTCACACTGATTAATGTCTCCCTTCACCCACTTCTCTGGTGTCCATCCCCTGGGAGGGGGAAATAATGGGTAGATCACTGTGATGGGTTCTCCCTTTCTCACTCACCTCCCCATTCACCCTCCTGTTATGGCTACTCTCCATACTGCTCCTGAGGGGTTTATCTGCCCTGGATCCCCTGTTTCTAGCCAGCTTTGTAAGACAGAATTTGGGTCTGAAGAGTGAGGGCAGAAGCATTCAAGAACTAGAGGAAAACATGTATGCTTCGCAGGTGCTTCTCCTAATTTTTTAAGCTCTTCATAAATGTAAAGCACTTAGCACCCTAGCTGATGTGTCAGAGATAGTACAGTGTCTTATTTCCATGATCTCCTTAAAAATAACGAAAACACAATCATTTCACATGGCTTCAGGGGATCTTAGTGAAGACTTTAAAGTTCAGCCTGGTCTGAGGCAAGTGTAAAGAGACCCGGTGGGGCAGTGGTGAAGCCTCAACGGCCAACAGAAGGATCCGCGGTTCAAACCCACTGCGGAGCGGATGCTGACCCACGGCGACCCCTGTGGGTTCCCAAGAGTGCAACCGCTCACAGGAGGAGACCACCCTGGCTTCCGGGGAGATGCCAAGGTTTCGCACTGCCAACCGCTCGGATGGTACACAGCCCCACGCGTGATCACCACACCCTAGACACTGCAGTTAATCCTCTGACACGCAAGCTTTCCCCCCCCCCCCCTTTGTGTCATTTCATTCATTTCCATTTAAAAATCAAGTAAGTGAAACGGTGAGAAGCAAACTTCGTGCGAGAACGCACTGGAGAGTCTGGAGAGGAGCAGGGGCTGGGAAGCCGCGACAGGCCTGCTCGTCTGGCTGGCCCTGGCTGAGTTTACCTTGGTGACTGTGATGAAATCCGGGCCGAAGAAGACACTTTTTACTCCTTCAATTCTGAATAACTGCCTGGAAATGGAGAAAAACAGCAAGTACACTTTTATTATGGAAACATGCAGACAGGCATACGAGCAGAGAGCACGTACGTGCAAGGGGCCCCAGGCGGCCTGGTGAGACTCTGCATGGCCATACCTCGCCAGAGGGGAGCGGAATGCCGAGGCCGGGGTGGGGAAATCCATGGTCCTGGTCTCGAGAACTGGTTTGCCCGGGATGAACTTTAAACTGTTGGGATTTGGAGTATCTTGTGTTTGAATAAACATGCTTCTCACTAAAAGAGAAAAGAGAACTTTAATCATGAGCCGTCAGCAACCATTCTCTGGAGTGCTCATCGCCAGAGAACCAAAAGGAGCATAATTAAAAAGATAAGAAGGGCCGAGCCTCGGTGGTGTAGTCAGGACTGCGGCCCACTAGGATGGAGGTTCAATTTCCGCTCACGGGAGCAAAGGCTGGGCCTCAAACTCCCACCACCGGGGCGGTGATGCCTGAAAAAAAAGATAAGAAGGCGAGGCTGAGCCCCGGTGGCGTAGTGACTGAGGGCAGGGTTGGGCAGTTCAAGTCCAGCAGCAGCTCTCCAAGAGCAAGGCTGGGCCTCCCACTCCTACCAGAGGGCAGTGATGCAAAAAAAAAAAAAGAAAAGTAAGAAGGCTTTCTTGTCCAACTCGATGGAATAAGAGGTTATAGAGAAATATATTGAAAGAGTTAGATTTAGGATAGTGACATAGAATTTATGCTAATATCCTGATTATTCTGTTATTCCAGATTCTGGCAATATCCTTCACTAAGTCAGGAGGGTACATCGTAATTCTAGAGTACTACAGGCATTTTATTTGGTGACCTGGCATCACTGACTATCATAATCATAAATGATCACTGTTCTATTAACATGCACCCTATGGCACAGTTGTTTGGCTACTCAACAGAAGAGCAGTTCAAGTCCATCAGCTGCTCCAGGAGAGGAATAAGGAGTAGTTTAAAGATTGGCAGCCTCATCAAAAAGAATAGAGCCTGGGATCTTAAAGGTTTCTCATCAAACAAGCAGCCGTCTAAGTCAGGCACCAACTAAGACCACAAGGAAAAAGCACAGCAGCCAGTGCGATCCAAGGATGATGAAGAATAAAATCCAAATCCAAAGGAGGGAAAAGCATCAGAGCTTAAACTGTGAACATCCAATTTGCAGAAGGCAACGCATGACCATGGGAACTCAGAATGCGTTACTTCCTTTTCAAAGATCCCCACTCATCACAGCTGAGAGATGTGCACGGCCTTGCTGCCCAACTGAGAACATCACAACCGAGGTCACGACATCTATCAGGAGGCTACATTTGACCCCCCTTTTGACTCATTTTAAATTTGTTCCAGTTTTTAATACTCTCTCCTTTTTTCTTGGTTGGGAATTTTTACTCTGGTTTATTTTGTTATTATTGTTGGTCTGTTTGTGTGTAGCTGCTTCTTTTTTTTCTCTTCAGTATGTGAAGTCTGGGATGGGTGAAGACAGAAAGACACTAACTGGATTAGGGGCTGACAGGGGACATAGGATGAGGGTTGGGGGCTGGAGGAATGAGACGCTGATACCGAAAAGAGGGAAGTGATTATCCAACGCTCTTTAATATGACTGAATTATGGAAGCACAGTATAGTACACATGTCAATAAAATTTTATTATAAATTATAAAATTGGAAACTATAAGAAGTATTCCCACTCTGTCCTATAAGGTTGTCCTATAGGTTGGATCTCCTCGATGAAAACCAGTCGGATGTTTGGGGATTTGGTAGTGATAACATAGCAAATTATTACATTTTCTTTTCAATGTCCCAACAATCTTTCAAAAATACTAAAGTGTAATTAATTTATAATAATAACAGCTAATATTTACTATTTGCTTATCATATAACAGATAGTTATGTGTTTTCAATGTATTTATGCCTTTGATAACAATATTATTATCTTAACTTTATCAATGAAGAAACTAAGGCTTATCAATATTAAGTAACTTATCCAAGGTTATATAGTTAGCATTATTATAAATCATGAGTGCAAATTAGAATCTGTGTGAATTACTTCATGGGGTATTTTAAAGCTATCTTAATTGGTTCTTTTCGTCTAGGGTCGTGAATAGACTGAGGATGAATTCATTAAAACAATAAAGAGGTAACTGAAGCTTTCATTTCCTATCTTGCTACTAGGAAAAAAAAGAGCACACAAAGAACTAGGATTTTAATCGCTTTCAAACTATAAAATAGACTTTGATTACTTATTATGAAAATAAGCCTTTTGAAAACTATGCCATCTTAGAAGAGTATGTTTAACTAACTGGAGAACAGTACTAAATAACTACTTAAATTTACTGAGAACTTATATTGTGGACATGGAGTCTGGCACTTTATAAGTATTTCACCACTTACTCCTGACCTCCTCCCAAGAAGGAATGTTTTTATCCCAGTTGAAAAGTTAGTAAACTGAAGCTCATGATCAGTCAGCTAAGTAATGGATACAACCAGGATTTAAACCTGTTAACCACTGTGCACACGGAGACTGCTCACCTGTCTGTGTCAGGCTCAAACCACATTTCTTCAGAAAGACAGAAAAACATCAGAATGTGTCAGCTTTATTTTAACTTTGAAAGAGACCAGACTTAGTGATATATGTAGTTGGATGGAAGCACTTTTCTTAACCATCATAGAAAATTTAATTTGAAAGCTAAAAGGTGTTTCTGCATCTCTCCGGGAAGTTTCAGGAATGATGTAAACCATTTCCTTGGTAACGCAGGAATTAAAACTAAACTCCCTTTGGGCTGAACCCCGGTGGCGTAAGTGGTTGAGTGCAGGACTGCGGCCCACAGGGCTGACAGTTCAAATACAGCAGCAGCTCTCCAGAAGCAAGGCTGAGCCTCCTACTCCCATCAGGGCAGTGATGCCAAAAAGAAAAAAAAAACTAAACTAAACTCCCATACTTTGCTTATGCCATTGTCCTCTAAAAATAACAGGGCTTATTTTTTTGGGGGGAGGAGAGTTGATATCAATGAATTCAATAAAAGAATGTTTTGAAATTGATAGTGGTAGCTATTGTACAATACTGCTTGATGTGAGTGAACTATGGAATAATACGATATCTATATTAGCTCTGAATAAAATGGTTTGAAGAAAGAAAAAAAAAAAGATAATTTCAAAGTCCGAGCACTTGACTTAAAATATACAGTAAAACCTGTGAAAGTGGGAGCCTATCTAAGGAGGAAACGTGTCTGAGAAAATGTAAATGGTTTCCATCACTACCTCCAACCCACTGACTCCTGAAAACTTACAGAACAAAGGAGGGACATTAAAGAAGGTGCGGACACAGCCCTTCTGTAAAAGATAAAAGACATCAGTGTCCTCTTTCCTTTTTTTTTTTTTGTCTGTCGTATCACTGCCCTGGTGGGAATAGGAAGCCTAGTCTTGCTTCTGGAGAGCTGCTGCTGGATTTGAACCGTCAACCCTGTGGGCTGCTGTCCTGCACTCAACCACTATGCCACAAGGGCTCAGCCCAGTGTCCTCCTTTTAACCCAAGTCCTAAACCCATCTTTCCCCTAGCCTGGGTTCAACCGGGCCAGCGTGGGGCTGTTCTATGAAACCTGAAGAGTGCTGAGGGGCACATAGTCGTGGCCTCTGAAGTCCTAACCCTGACCATGCCAGCACTGGGCTGGTTTTGAACTAGCAGAGTACCAGGGCACACGCATTTGTTAGTTCTGAGGCCCTAGGCCTGACCAAGCCCGCTTGGGGCTATCATTTTAAATGGCAGAGGAGAGCTGGAAGGTGCTCACACCATGTGGCAAAGTCTGGACTTGGTTCCCAAGGAAGTGGTCAGCCCTCTGGGCTTAGTGAGGCTGGCTTGGGATTTTCCTTCCCTGTCTTCTCTCTCGGTCTCTGCATTTCCTTTGTTGAGTTTGACAAAAGGTCAGAAGTGAGTCACAGGACCCACGAGGGGCAGACTCACCCCTCACGCCTCACAACCCTGCCCCCGCCCCGCGGGCGCCCCCTGGCCGCTCTCCGACGGTAAGTACACCCCAGAACGGGCTGAGTACCCACAAAGGGAAAAAGAGAAAACAGCTGCTGGCTCCAACCTGAGTCATCTTCTTCTTTAGAAAAATTACTAATTATTATTTGGATTCAAGGGTTGTTCTGGCTTTTTTAGCGGGGGGGGGGGGGGTTGTCAATTTTTGTTTTTCTCCTTATGTTTGTTTCTTGGCTCATCTGTTTGCTATTCTGTGCGGCTGTAACTTTTTTTTCAACTCATTCCTTTACCACTCTACTCTATGGAGACAACGGGTTCTCAGGACCCCAGTCACCCAACGGCTACCTCTGGAGAACAAGGACCAGCACCCATGCCGGAGCCAGCCACCTGATCAACACATAAACAACAAACACGAATAAACAAGCACACAGCAGCAACAACAATAGAACACCAAGATGTCTCGGGAAAAATAGACAGTTACAGCTCATAGGACGAAATAAGGCGGATGGCACACAAATGATCCATATATGGAGCCAAACGATTTTCCTGAGGAAGGAGAAGTATTGGAATGACCAGAAAAGGAGTTCAGTAGAATGATTCTTACATACCTTAAAAAGATGGAGAAAGAGATCAAGAAAAACAGAAAACATAAGTAAATCACTGTTGGAGAATCCAGCAAAACCCAAACACTCAATCTGACATGTTAAATGAAAATTTAAAAACCAGACACAAACAGTTGAAGATTAGCACTCAGACATTCACATCAAAGGTTGTTAGTCCACCTCCCAGCCTGTGCCGTGTTCTTCATACAGGCCAGCTCTTCAGAGCATCTGCTCAGCCTACATGTTTAATTGTATCAACACTTGGAAATTTAAAGGGACAAATTTCTAGAAATATACTATGTACCGAAGCTAACACAGATTGATGTCAAAAACAAAATAAAATGAGTAGGGCTGAGCCCCGGTGGTGTAGTGGTTGTGCGCGGGACTGCGGCCCACTGGGATGGAGGTTTGATTTCAGCTCCACGGAGCAAAGGCTGGGCCTCCTACTCCCACCACCTGAGGGAAGTGATGCACTCCCCCCCAAAACAAAATAAAATGAGTAGACCCATAAAAAAAGACTTTCACAGTCATTAAAAATTTTTAATTAATTAATTAATTAATCAATTTTATTTTGTGGCATCACTGCCCTGGTGGGAGTAGGAAGCCCAGCCTTGCTCCTAGAGAGTTGCTACTGGCTTTGAACTGTCAACCCTGTGGGCCACAGTCCCGCACACAACCACTAGGCCACCAGGGCTCAGCTGGTCATTAAAATTTACCAACCAAAAAGGTCCAGGATGAGACGTTCCACTCAGGAACTCTACCAGATATACAGAGAAAAGCTGGTACCAATTCTATCTAAACTATTCTAGAATATAGGTTAGCAAACTTCTGAATTCACTTTATGATGTGAGAGCATAACTTTGATATCAAAAGCAGGCAAAATCATCACCAGAATAGAAAACTATAAACAAATATCTCTTATTAACATCAAATTTTCTCAGCAAAATTTTAGCAAATCGAATCGTGTGTGTGTATACACATACACACATCATAACCAAGTAGGGTTCACCTCATGTATACAAAGATGGTTCAACACTATAAAAAAATCAACATAATACAATATAAAAAAATTAAAGGGAAAAACTACTAATCATATCAATTAATGCAGAAAAAGCCTTTGCCAAAATATAACACATATTCCTGTTAACACTCAACAAAAAAAGGAATACAAGGGAAATTTGTCAAGTAATAAAAGCCACATGTGCCAAATCAATGACAAACCTCTTACTCAATGGGGAGAAACTGATGAAAGCATTTCTATGGAACGGGAGCCAGACAAGGATGCCCATTATTGCCGTTCTCTTTTTTTTGTGGGCATTACTGCCCTCTGGTGGGAGTAGGAGGTCCAGTCTTGCTCCTGGAGAGCTACTGCAGAATTTGAACTGCCCACCCTGTGGACCACAGTCCCACACACAGAACCACTACGCCACTAGGGCTCAGCCCCCCCATTATTACCATTCTTATTCAATATTGTGCTGGAAGTCTTAGCCTGAATTATTAGCTAACAAAAAAGGTATCCAAATTGTCAAAGTAGTAGTAAAACTCTCTTCAGATAGCGATGATAAAATTCTATATGTAAAAATACCTACAGATTAAACATGAAAATTGATGGAACTAATTGAAAGATAGCTGGGTACAAAATCAACATTAAAAAAAAAATCAATCAAATTCCTGTTTACTAACAAAGAGAGCTGTACAAAGAAAATCAAGAAAACAATACCATTTACCACAGCCACCCCAAAGATGAAACAGTTAGGGAGGAGCCTTAACAGAGAGACAAGATTTGTATAACAAAAACTACAGAACACAACTACAAGAAACCAAGAGAGACCTCTACAAATGTTCCATGCTCATGGATAGGAGGACAGTGTGACACATGATACAACTCAATGGAATCAACAAATATAGTGTAATTCTGATCACCAACTTTATATGGAAAGGAAAGACACTCAGTATAAGGAAAACACTACTAAAGAACAACAGAGTGGGATATTTCTCACTTCCCAACCTCAAAACATACTATACAGCCACAGTGGTCAAAACAACCTTATACTGTTACAAGAGATGCACAGACCAATGGAACAGCATAGAAAATGCAGAAATGTGACCATCCACCTATAGGCAAGTAATTTTTGAAACAGAATCAAAACATATTAAGTGAGGAAGCGATAGTTTCTTTAACAAATGGTGCTCGCAAAATTGGATTTCCATTTTCAAAAGAATGAATCAGAATCCATACCTCACTCCATGCACGAAAATGAAGTCAAGATGGATTAAAGACCTAAATGTAAATCCTAGAACTATAGAGATAACCAATGGTAAAACAAAACAAAACAAAATCAGGAACAAACTTAAGGACTCTAAAAATGGTATAAGGACACACAGCAGAAGGCAAAGTAGATGATGGGGACCCACCCAAAATAAGACACTTGTTCATCAAAAGATTTTATCAAAAGAACTAAAAGAGGCTGAGCCCCGGTGGCGTAGTGGTTGTGCGCGGGACTGCGGCCCACTGGGATGGAGGTTCAATTCCAGCTCCCAGGAGCAAAGGCTGGGCCTCCTGCTCCCACCACCTGAGGGCAGTGATGCCTAAAAAAAAAGAACTAAAAGAGAACCCAAAAAAAAACAAAAAATAATCCACAGACTGGGACAACATTTCTGGCAATGACATACCAGTATTTATCAAGAGAATAATCTCTAAAATACATAGAAAAGAACAACACTTCAACAAGAAAATGCTGGAAAACTCCTTTTTTTTTTTTAAAAAAAAAAAGGCAGAGGACATAGAAGGCATTCAGCAGGCCAATATACAGTAAAAACTTCATGTAAGAGATGCAGCCATCACTAAGATACCACTGAATATTAGCACGGCCAGGAAAGTTCACAAAAGCGAAAACAAACGCTGGAGGGGAGCAGAGGCTGGCACCCTCATCCCGGCTGGTCGGGCTCTAGGACACCACCACGACTGTGGGAAGCGACATGGGGCTTCCTGAAGCAATTGTGAACAGAACAATCATGACCCAGCAATTGTGCTCCTTGGTCTACACCATTCAAAAACATAAGATGCAGCAAAGCGAGTATGTGCAGGCCCAAGTGCACGGCAGCAAGATGGAAACCATCTGGATGCGCACGGTGCAAGAACAGGCAAACCTGGAAAAATACACGTTAAAGAATGGCGACGAAATCCTAACACAGATGAATGTAATGCACAAGACGCTGGGTGAAGTTAGTCACACACAAATGGAGAAACACTGTCTGAGACTAGTGGTACCAAAAGAAGTCAAGGATAGGTTTTCCTACTCAAAGAAAACACACTTAGAGAGGTAGGTGTTAACTAGCGTGAAGGGGAAGACAATATACCACAAGACGAAAGGAGAGAAAAGACGGAGAGTGAGGCACAAGGCGGGTCACTGGAAGGTTTGAAGCATTGCTTAAATTGGATGTAAAAACAAAGATCTGCTATGTAAATCCTTGCCTAATTCACAATTAAAAGTTTGAAATAAATAAATATGTAAATCTGCAGTAATAAACAGAGCCCTGCATTGGCCATGGGGGAAAAAGGTTGTTTTGTAATATTTTAAAAGGAAAATATTGTGAGGGGAGGTGTATGAGTTGGTGAGGGGAGGTATATGAGTATCCAATAAAGTGATTCATTTTTTAAAAGGGGGGGAGGGGAAAGAGGAGCTTTTTTTTTTTTTTTTTTTTTTTTTTTAAATACGAGGAGCTTATACCAAGGGCTCAAATGGAAAATGTTTGGAAATAAATGTGGCAAGAAGTGTGCAAATGTGCTTGATACAGATGATGTATTGAATATTATAATAGCTGTAAGAGCCCCCAATAAAATTATTTAAATTAAAAAAAGGAAAATAGACAAATTCTCATCTTTTATGCACCCTAACAATCCTAGCATAATCCTATTGGTATCTGAAACACATTTGTTCTGACAGAGGTTGAAGCTTACCTGTGGTACGTAAGGTTGCAGGTAGGGAGAAGAGTGGTCTTTGCACAAAGGAATGCAGAGGCTGCTTCTTGATGGCATGTGGGCTCATTACGTGGTGGAATCTGCATTTAAAACACAATCATAAATGACATGGCAAGAGGTCTTAATGTTTAAACTCAAGCTTCTACTTCACACGGAAAACAGATGTAAGCAAAAAATGGAAACCTAACTAGCAACAAAAATAATTCCAGAGCTGATACAATATTTCCATTTATGTAGGTAATAACCGAACCACTCATAGAGCTTAAGGGGAAACTCACAGCCTTGATGGCTGGGTATACAAAAGAGTGTAACATGTAGACATAAGGAACAACTGAATCTCCATTCGTGACTTATAACTGTAGTCTGAGGCTGTGCTAGTCATGAAGATGGCACGGAATTGCCAGCTCTTTTTTCCCTGTCTTCTTTTAAGATTAGGCAATAGATTCACATGGTGCAAAATGATC